>JAATLQ010034766.1:0-24527 GCA_013421005.1 Heliconius erato x Heliconius himera
ATTGGACTTTCAGTGATCGATTTTACTGATTTACCCGGGAAAAATCTTTTTACACGTTTTCCTTGCGCGCGTACATAGACGCTATATGAAATAACTAAACTCCTTTCTACAATAAATTCGATTTCGATTTATTAAATGTACTCGTATAACAACGGTATAGATAACCTGACTGAAATAACCGACCATTCTTTCCTTTATACTTAAATAATATTATGCCGATGCCGCGCAGGGTCGAAACTTACACCACACAAAGATATTAATGAAAGTCTAACTAATCTACTACTCGAATAAGCGAAGAACCAAAGAAAAAATATAAATTAATAATAAACAGAAAATAACCACATAAAAATTAACAGTCGATCGAAAATGTATAAAAAATTACAAAATCGACAACGTCGTCTGCCCTTTCGGGTCGGTCATACCGTGCGGTTCGTAGGCTAACTCATTTTGAATCAGTGATATCTCCTTCAGTATTTATTAGAATGATGTACAGTAAAATATAATTTTAATCTAGGTGAAATGCTAAAGGTGACTATTATATATATTTTCATAAGGATTGCATACGAAGTTATATTGATTTATTTATAATAGATATTTAGAAAATACATTAACAATAGTCCAAAAAAAATATTAAATATATTAAAATGGTTACTGTGGCTCAACCTTCAGAGATAAACATGGATCATCGTGGACTTTATTTAAAAGTCTATTAAAGACTTTTTAAAAGACAATATTTTTGTAAAACAGTTTTATATGTCTCATAAAGTTGAGTGAGCGCACGCCATGTAAGTGTGTTCAGAAAGCTCATTTTGGGCGACTTTTTCTTAAAACGACATAATTCCTTGTTGCCTAGCAACGGTTGCTTAGCGACGGTTGTTATTAATATGCCAGAATAAATTACATGTCAAATTGAAATGTATTTTAATATTTTAGTATATATCGAGAATATTACAAATATGTGAAAAAGAAGTAACTTATGTTACCTTAAGTATCTCTTTATAAGTATTTTATCACAGTTGAACTAGCGTTTTGGCCCTGATTGCATAAAACACAGACAGACAGACAGAGTTACTTTCGAATTTATAATATAGGTATGGATGGTATCGTTTATAAGGCTAACTAAAGAAATACACCGTAATGTTATATAGCTTATAATATATCTATCACTTAAAAATAAGCCCACAGTAACCATTTTGTCTTTAAATATAAATTGTCTTTAAATTGCGAAACTATTCCGAACGCTGTGCGTATAATCTGTATAAACAGATTAAATTTGGCTTTTGCAGCATATCACAGAAATAGATATTGTAAAAGATATCAAAATTTTAAAATGTGGGAATAGACAGGTCCTTGCGCTGCGTAAATGTCTAAAGTTGCGCCAAAATCATATGTTGTAACTCTGCGACAGCATGTCTTCGTATAGCATTATTTATTTTTACTGTTTTATTATAGTATAGATTATATTTCGTGTTATTTAAAATTTTAATACTTTTAAATATTTATTTTACGTTGATAATATTGATAATATGGCTGGTTTTGTATAGTTTTTTTATTAATATTTTTCTTTAGTTACGTTTACTTATTATTTTTGTTAATTTTAATAAATTAGATATTTTCTCTAATATTAAAAATTTCAATTACTTAGATATTTTTTCTTTACATATTGTTCTTCATTGGCTTCTTTTTATTATTTAAGCTTATATTTGTTACTAATCCTACTGAAAATAATATCATAAATATATTTAATAAATATTCGTATAGTTCAAGCGGGCGAAGCCGCACGGGTCCGCTAGTTTATATTATATTTATTCGCTATTTTTTTTCAAATAATTTCTCTTGTTTAAATAAGAAAAACATATTGTCAGTAACAGGGGGATTGAGGCCGTCGTGGCGCAGTGACGCATGCGTGTAACTTTGGCGGTGACGGTTGTAGGTTCGATTCCGACTCGGAGGTATGGAAATTAATATTTTCACTACCTCGTTCTGGTAATGAAGTAAAGCAGGGCGTTAAGTTCTACCACTGGACTCACGGCGGAAAGTGAGAAACGGAATTGTTTTTATAGGAACGAAGTGTCTTAAAACAAGGTTCCCAGGTACCCTCTGCTTACCCTGCTATGTGCGCATTGTATATTTAATGTAGATCACACTGCCCTTTAAAGCATATTAAATTAATCATTTAGATCAGTACCGCCATCGCCGCACTTTCGATAAATTATCGCGTAGTTCAAGCGGGCAAGGCCACGGGCGGTCGCTAGTATAAATATAAAAGCTTAAGAGAGATCAAGCTGTCGAAGCTTTTTATATTTGATGAGCTCAGTAAAGATAGATACCAACATTCTGTATTACATTACAAAAGCATACATTTTAAAAAAAAAAATAATTGAAATAAATTCATTTGTATTAATTCTTTTCATACATTGGTACTTAAAAAGCAAAATGTATTATTTAAATGATGTTTATCTAATCTTTATATTAATTTGATTATATTTAAAAACGTGCTAATAAATAGGCACTTGAAATACAATTAAAATATATTTAAAGTACAATTACAATTAAAATATATTTTCAGTGCTCGTTACCGGATCTGGACTCTGTACGCAGATTAAGGGACAGATACTAGTAGGTGGGCCTTCGATTTAGTTTTGAAGTACTAATGATCGTGGTATAAGTGCTCACAATCAAAAAATAAACAAAATTCAATAAATTTTATTCAAAATAAGAAGTTACATGCTTCATTTTTTGAACGTCAAATAATTTACCACCAGTTCACTAAAGTTAATTCCTCAGACCTGAGAAGAACCGGCGCAAGAAACTCAACGAGACTTATTTTTCTAAAATCTATTTTATACAAATATATTTTTCCTTAGCCTTTGAAACAAACTTTTTTTAATGAACTTGTTATAATAATATCTCTTATAGATTCTGAATCTGTTACCACTTATACAGAGACTCCTAGAAGTATAGTTTTTAGTTTATAGTTTAAATTATTTTGTACAAGTTGACTTCTTTTATAAATCTAATATATTTAGAGATGTGCTTCAAGATTTTTAGAAATCGAAACCACAATAGGACGAAATAAGGTTAATTTTTTAAATAACATTTCATGCTTACTTTTCGTGCGAGAGTGAGTAACATAGCAAGCAACAACTGTTTAATAAATTTATTTTATATCCTATAATGATATTTAATATTATTATCATATAAATAAACAAAACAGTCAACTTATCATTGTAACAATCACCAAGTGGGCTCACCAATTGGGCACACAGTAAATGAAAGAAGCTTCAATTTCTTGGCAGATGACAATGAAGAAAGTATATCAGTTAAATCATATAATATATAGGTAACTAGAGCTGAAAATGATAACTTATAGACATACTTATATATTACTAGAGGGCGCGCGCGGCTTCGCCCGCTTATTAGGAATGAATTCTAAAAAAACCACGAAACACGTGTTCAATAAAATATTTTTAACAGTCTGAATTTAATTTTTTATAAAAATCGGTGGTAATTTAAAGATTTTTCCATATAAACTTTCAACCCCTTATTTGAACCCTTAGGGGGTGAATTCTTTAAAACCATGAAACACGTATTCAATGAAATATTTTTAAGAGTCTGAATTTCAAATTTTATAAAAATCGGTACAGATTAAAATTTTTTTCCATACAAACTTTCAACCCCTATTTCACCCCTTTAGGGTTAAAATTTTTCAAATTCCCTTCTTAGTGGATGTCCAGAATATGAAAATAAACATCTGCCCAAATTTCACGTTTCTACCATCAGCGGTTACGGCTCTGCGTGCGTCTTACCTCAGTCAGTCAGCACAAGTCCTTTTATATATATAGATTTATAAATCGTAAAAATATATTTAAAGAAGTTATATTTCTATATAGAAAAAATATAAATTTTGCTAAGTATTATTTTTAGTCCACTACTGTCATGAACGAAGTGATATAATGCAACCTTGCCTCATGACTGATAAGAGAGACCTTCAGTCCAACAATCGCTTATGTACATTCATATTGGCATCTATATTATATATATGAATCATCTAATACAGAATTTTCCATAATTTTTGAAACGGTATTTATTTATTATTAATACTAATTGTATCCATCGTGGCGCAGTGGGACGGCGCCCGTAAAGGCGATGGTTGTGGGGTCGATCCCCATTCGGGGATTCCCTCGAAGAACAGGAAAATGGAATAATTAATTCCAATTATATTTAGCAAAATAATAAGATAAGCGCAGCGTTGATTTTCACCATTTAATAGCTTATGTCTCGAATTCGGGTTCAAAGCGGATGGAATACCTCGAAGTATATAAATATACTTAATTTTGACTGCATGGTTTACAATGTTAGCTTTGATCAATAATAACGAATTCACTAAAAATATTATTTTGAATAATTACGAATGGAGAAATATTTTGTTATTATCGTATTTATTATCGAACCAGCGGCCCGCCATAAGCTTCACTTGCTTGAACTGTATAATTGTTTATTAAATATTATTTAAGTGTTTAGTGAAAATTGTTTGATAATTTTACTATCAGACGGACACTTTATTTATATGTATGTATGTACCTACAGATTGCGTCGTCTCAACAAACATTGGGCAAAATATGTCTAAGTTCGCGTTTTAATATTGTACTGATTAAGTAAAACTTAAAGGTATGTTATTTAATAATATTTTAAAACTAAGCATAAATTATGAATACATTGTATTTAGTTGCTTACTTTGCATATGCAATATAGATTTTTGGGTCATTTTTATATACATATTGTTAAAAAAATAAAATAAATAAATCACAAATCAGCTTCACGCTATGTCCCGCAAACAGAAGGGCAGACAGAGGGAACCTAGTGTTAAGAATCTCCGTTCCCCACTTTCTGCCGAATTCTGGAGGCATTGCGTGAGTAGCAGGACTCAACGCCGCGCTTTGCCTCGAGACCAGAGTGAAGAAATAGAAATATAAATTTAAGTAAGTATTTCATCTCCTCGAGATGAGGTGGGGATCGAACCCACAACCAGTAGATTTTACAGTCACACTTTGTGCCACTGTGCCACGACTGGCCTGGCGCCAGGACTGGCCATATTGTTATTTGTTCTTAATTAAAATTGTCACAAACGTACATATATCATACGCTTAGTACGTTAGTAGATCGATAGATACATGTAATAAGGAAGAGCACATAGCTTTGTGAACAATAAATGCTCGAAAAAAAAATATTTTGCGAGGTTTTTGCACCGACTGTTAATAGTTTTGTATTCTTTAATGTATGCCACATTTATTAGATAGCATGAAACCGCTTCTTATATTTTGTCACAAGCTGTAATTTTATTTTAATTTGAAATAAAATAAATTGACTATTTTAGAATCACTCTATATGTATAAAAATGAGAAAATAGTGTTTCCACCAGGTATCTATTAGATGATGTCATCACAATGATTACATAATGATAATAACAAGGATGTGAGATTCCTTATGGTTTTACAAAATTTCGCACAGATACAATAAATATTTAAATAAATAAAAATTTAAGCAAAGAAACAGTAAAATTCAGTAAAAAATGTTTTTATTATAAGTATTCGTTGTACAAAATGTCAACAGAAATGACAATTAAATAAAGAGTTTAATTCTCAATTCTGTATATTCTGGACACTTTGTACATTGTTTTAATATCTTATTAATATTTTATAAAATTGTTTTACCTAATTAATAATAAGAATGGTGTAATAAGCTTTATAAGTTATTTAAGATCTTGGAAGAACAGCGAGTGCGTGTAAATTTTCTTTAGTTTATGATAAAAAAATTTAATACTCTTAGCCCTAGGCCCTGGCCTTTACAGCGAAACTGGATTGGTAGGGGAGGTTACTCTCTACCTGAAAAGTTGCAAGCACTGCTTGGGCGCTTGAAATAATGTCGAGGCTCAAACTTGGAATTGCGATCGTGGATAGGGCGGGGAGCAGTGGGCTGGTGCTCATCTCGTTTCATATATACGCTTCTATAGACCTAAGGTCAACTTACATTGAAGAATCCTAAATCTTGAAAATTTGCTAATTTTCATCATCATACAATGTCAGTTTTTTTCTAACATCATACAAATAATAATTTTACAAACAATATCAAACAAGAACATTGAAAACAGTTGTATAAAATAACACACAATTAACAATTTAACGAACAATGGATATAACTTTCTTATTTATGAATCGATTGTAATAAAACAGATACTAAATGGTAAAGGAAGCTAACATTGGAAATTGCATTTAAGTCGGTTAAGCCGTTTCTGATATTAGCGTGAATAAGAGAACAGACTATTAGACAAACAGACTGAAATTAAAAAAATAGTATTAGTATCTTTCATGCCGTTAAGATTTTGTTACGAGTTAAGATTAATAGTTATTATTACCGCAAATAAAAACAATTTAAATATTATAATAAATCTGAGTTGGAAAAAAACCCATAAATATAGCGTTTACAGACATCGTTGTACATATAGCTGAAACTGTTGGATTCATTTTATTGTCTCGAAGATTCGCATCTACTATGGGTGTATGGCAAATATTTTTATATAATTTATATTTTTTAACAGTAGGTGCTGTTTTAAGCAATATATGTTCGATATGTCTTTTTGCGATTTTTTATCTATAGTTTCATAAAACCAATAATGACATTTGATTTTAGCCAAAATCAAATTATTGTATGCAAATAAACGAATGCTTATTTTTCATTCTCTGTATGACATTATAATCATGTAGAAGCAATACTTACTATGCACTTATTTTCCATAGTAATTGTCCTATGTTTTATATTCATGTTTTTATCATAAATTAGCCAGCTATATCAAGTATCTACCACTAGTACCTACTAGCATTTTAATAAATACATAAGCAATAATCTATCCTTATAATAAATCTGTAGAAAAGTCGTTTCTGTACATTGAAAATATTGAAAAAAAAAATTGCCAGGGTGTTAAAGGATAATTAACATAATCCATTTCCAACATTTTTGGAATTTTTGTCTGTTTGTCTGTTTATCTGTTTATGTGAACACGTATCACGTAAAAAGTACACAATAAATTTAAGCAACTTTTATACATAAAAATTACAAATAAATCAAGGTAGGTTTTAGTGTTTATTTCATTGTAATTGCTTCACTCTATCAAAAGATATAAGTATTTAAGTTTTCAAGACGTTAATATTTGAGATAGTAAAAAATCGACACAAGTAACGCTATCTATTGACAAAAATAGTAGGTACTAACGAATCTTAATACTCTCTTTCATACACGTAACGCTATCACTAATTGCGATGGGACCTATAGATAATAGATGGCGCTGTAAAATATATTATAAATATAAAAAACATAAAAAAAATATAGTTTGGAAAGGTTACCGCTACACTCTATCAAAAAATAATATACTTAAAGTTTTAAAGATATTTATATTTGAAAAAAAAAACGAAACATACGCAATGATATCTATTGACTACATATCATAATGAATGTTATTATATTGTTGAGTTATTATCTGCTTAACGTTAATTACGTCATGTAAGTGTAATCTATACTTATAATAAATTTAACATAAACATAGTAGTATTTTTCTAACAATGTTCAAATGGTTACAGTTCAATTGTAAGTCCAAAAGAACGACTTTAGAAACGTCTAATTTATTTGACTATTGAGTTCATAGTACTAACTACAAAGTAAACTAAATTGAATTGTTGGTGAAGATTACCTTCGTAACAGTCTAGTTTAATTCGTCGATTCGACTTAATATTCAAAGAAATATTTTGAATAGGTTCTTCAGTCCGTTCGTCCGTTTATGTTATTAATATTTTTTTAAGAAATGTATAAAATCTTTAACTTTTGGGAGCAACCTCTAAATAATTGTGTCTCAAGAAAAAAATGCTCTGACACCGTTTATAAAAATATCCCGCAGTATTATTTCATAACTTACAAGCGATACGTACCGACATTGCACTATTGCACCTGTATGTTGCATGTATGTATGTGCCAATGGTATTTTAGGGTACATACCTCAAAATTCTTATAAGATAACTTTGCTGTTTGTCCGTCTGTCCGTCTGTAAGACTTTTTTGTAAAAGATCGGTTAAAGGTTAAATACCTTAATGTTCAAGTCTATATTCCCTTAGAGCACAAAAAATCTATCTTCTAAATCATCGCAATCAAATGACGATGAAATATGAGGGTTTATGCTTCGTTTTTTGTCGCATTTTCTATCATAACTATAGGATAATTCCCGTTGATATACAATTACGAAATTTGTTAAGAAGTTAAAATTTAAGGCACGTATAAAGAAAAATTCCAAAATTATTTTTCAAAAATTAAATATTTATTGTATTTGTGTCATAGAAAAAAACCATTAGGTACAAATTTTTATCTGTACTTAATTTAATAAAAAATGACAACTTAATTAGTTATTCTTTTGGTGCTTTTGGTGTATATATTCATGAAACTGGTACGAAACTCTCGGGGCATGAGTACGACTTGAACTTGACCGAAAATGTTGATTATTTCATAGATTACATAAAAATGCCTAAAGACGTGCTTTCTATGTATATTCTGTATACCAATTATATATTTAACTAATAATATATGTTACCAATTTAAAAACTATACAGGAGCTAGATAAGTTATTTTACAAATAATACCGTGAGTACTTATCCAAATCAATTAATTAATAGGTAAAGCTGTATCTATATTTCTTAAATGAATAATCATGTAATTCAAGCGGGCAAAGCCGCGAGCAGGCCGCTAGTATCTAATAAAATTTACATATTAAATTCTTAGATCTATTTATTTTTTATGTTAAAGCATTGCTTGCATCCAGGGTAAGCATATAATTAGAAAATATAAATATTTCCTCAAACAAGAATCGAACCCACAACCATATCATTCAATCAAATATTATTTTATAATGAGATCTTTGATTTTCGCGATTATTACGCATTTTAAATCAAATGATTTAACCGGATTAATCGCGTATTTTTACACATTTTTGGAAACCCAGTTTTTCGAACATTTTGCAGTAATCCGTGGTCACGGGTAGACTCAGGCGGCATCCGTCTGTTAATTGACGTAATAATTAAATCCAATTAACGCCGATTTCTTAATTATCTCGCTTACTGCTCAGGATTCTTCCAGAATGAACTGACTAGTCCTGTGTTTAAGATTTCGATTTTTTTCTTCTCTACTGAAATGAATGTTTTTGATTTTCAATAGTGTGTTTTCCTAGGCGAAGATGTGGGTTTTATTAAACCTGGTGTAATTAATGGTTGGGTTTATCCGCTATATGCTTACACACAGCTGACTTCGTTATATGCCCATTCTTGTTACATTGTAGATGTGTTCCTTCACTCTAATACCGATGTTTCTCTTTGTTTGCCGGGTGTATTATAAGCCACATTCACAATCTAGTTTGTATACACCTGCACACTGTAAAGGGATATTACTTTTCACTGGTCTCAATAATTGACTGTTTTTTTAGTTAGGCTTGAATATATATTTAATGGAAGCCTCTTAAGATATGTTGAGGCCGGTCGTGGCCCAGCGGCACGAGGTGTGACTGCAAAACCGACCGGTTGTGGGTTCGATCCCCACTCGAGGAGATGAAATATTTACTTAAATTTATATTTCCATTTCTTCGCTCTGGTGTCGAGGTTAAGCGCAGCGTTGAGTTCTGCCACTCAACACGCAATGCCTCCAGAATCGGGCAGAAAGTGGAGAACGGAGTGTCTTAACACTAGGTTCCCTCTGCCTACCCTGCTGTGTGCGGGATTCAGCGTGAAGCTAATTTTTTTTTTCTTAAGATATTGCCAATCCTGTCTGTAACACCCCTCACATATAGTAGAAGTGCCGGCTGTCCCTCTACTGTGAGAGGCTTGTTGGTATTCTGTCAATGCTAGCGGAAAACTGAGAGCTTGTGCTGATGAAGGGCATTTTTCACCTGTCGAAGCACATCCCCTTAAAGTTAAACAGTTTCATTTAAAACAAATACATTTTAATTCTGTAACATCAGTAATGATAAAATAATTAATTTGTACAATATAATAAAACTGCATGAGCGGAAAAAGAATACCGCCGTAGATAACGTTAGATGAGTCATTAATATATTGTTTAAATATTATAAAAATTAAAATTAAAAATGAAATCAGCTTCACGCTGTATCTCGCACACACAGCAGGGTAAGCAGAGGGAACCTAATGTTAACACACACTCCGTTCCCCACTTACCGCCCAATTTTGTATCGCACTGTGCCCGACACCAGAGCAAAGAAATGGAAATATAAATTTAAGTAAATATTTAATTTATTCGAGTGGGGATCGAACCCACAACCAGTAGCGGTTACAGTGACCGTTCGTACCCCTGCGCCACGACTGGCCCCAATGTAAATTTTAATATTAAACTAACATAAAATGTTTTATCTTTTTCGATGATTTGTATCAACTATGATGAATAACCAAAACTTAAATATACTTTCATCACACTGAAATCCTATAAAGTTTTATATGAAAGATATGATGCAATGAACCTGCAAACATCGCGTACAATCAGATATATGCTAACTGTGCCACGATAGCGTAAATATATTTAGAATTACATTACACCAAATAATATTTATTACTTTTCATGAATGTTAAAACTGTAATAAAATTTTCATAAGAATAATAATGAAATAATAAAATAATATAGACGGCTACCGTGGTGCAGTGGAATAGCGTAAACGTAAACGGAAACGAAGGGCGTGGTCTCGTGGGTTCATGACCTACTTGGGGGAATTAATTATTTTTATACCTCTGCTATAGAGCAGAGGTACTTGCATAGGCAAGTACTATAAAAAACCAGCCAAATGCTAGTCGAACTGGCATGCCGAGGGTTGCGTATTAACTTTAGAATTGCAGGTCAACGGGAAGTATATGCCTATAAAAGTTAATGAGCTTAAGTTAGCAGGTATATGCACTTATTTTGTGTGACATTAACTAGAAATATTAGTTTTTAATGATTTTTTTGTTTGAAATAACTATAATTTTCACTTTTCGATTTTTTTCCCTTTATTTGTATTTTAAGTTCGTACTGCCGCATATGGGCATCCGGATGCCATTCGTAGGAACTTATTTTGAACCCTCTGAAGGAGGTCTATCTTGGTGTGTGCGAACACGACACAAGCATAGGTCATGATGGGACGGATGCAAGTTTTGTACAATGTCAGCTTGTTGCGAAGTGACATTTTACTCCGCTTGCAGATGAGCGGATACAGCCTGTTCATGGCGTATGTGGCTTTGTTCCTGACATACGAGATGTGCGGCCGGAAGGAGAGTTTCGAATCTAGTACGACGCCTAGGTATTTGACCTTGGGTTCCCAGGGGATCGGTTTGCCTTGCAGGTAAATAGTCGAGACGGTCTCGTAACACTTACGAGGAAAGAGGACGGCTACGCTTTTCTCCGGGTTAACCTCGAACCGCCACTTGCTGAACCAATCGCCTAGGCGTCGGCAGCTCGTTGCAGTCTTTCGGCTAGGATCCAAGCGGAGCGATCCGTGGTGTAAAGGGCGGTATCATCGGCATACATCGCAAGTTCTACTTTATCGGTACGCGGAATGTCGCTAGTGTAAAGCACGTACAGCAATGGTGAAAGAGTGGAGCCTTGCGGGACTCCGGCGCGAACGGGTCTAGGGGACGATCCCTTCTAATCTATATCGGAACGTGCGATTCGACGGGTATTCCCGAATGATGTGAACGAGAGAGTCTGGCAGAGCCATACGACGGAGCTTGTAGAGCAGGCCGTTGTGCCAGACCTTGTCGAAGGCTTTGGCGATGTCTAAGAAAATGGCCGCCGTGTCGCTACGAATCGATCTACGGACGGAAGGGAACACATACTACTACAAAAATACTACTAAAGGTTAAACAACTTTGAACTTTATCGCCAATACATACGACTCGATTTCATGAATGAGGCGTGCTTAACTCCCACAGGTATTCTTAAAAAGCATTTCGTCAGCATTGCTGAAGCCACGTACACCCAGATCGTGACAACTGTCCATCTTTTTGTCAGTTAAAGTAACATATAAAAGATGTAAATAATTAAAGTTAAATCAATTTTTTTTTTCACTTCTTAAAAAATTTAATCTGTGACTGTAGTTCTTAAATAGAATATAAATATGTTAGTTCGTTTTTTATTATATTTAAGTTGAATTGATATTTCTTACAAAGTATAATTTAAAATGTTTTCTTATTATTATTGCCTAACGCTTGCTACAAAAAATAATATATAGGTATGAGTTTGATGTTTTTGTACTAACTAATTTTAAATATGTATTTTAGTATAATGGATATTTTTTAAATATTTCATTAACTTGACCGCTCATCAAAAATTTGCACATAAATTAATTCTACATTAAACTCACTCACTTTGTAAAAAATTAACTAACCGAAACATACAAGAAAATAAACATACGTTTTTTTTATAGCTTCACGCTGTATCCCGCATACAGCAGGGAAATCTAGAGTTAAACTACTCAGTTCTCAAATTTCCACCCAATTTTCAAAATACTGACTGTTGAGTAGCCGAGCTTGATGCAGCGATTCATTCATGTCAACAGGAAAAAAACAAGTCATTCAACAGAGAATTATTAAAAATCGGGAATCGAACCCACAACAGTGGCGTTTATAAATAGGTCTCAGACAGTACAGTTTCATTTTAAAGAACCTAAATATTTTTGATTGTTTAACTTTATTTTAAATATATTTTGTTAACATTATGTACTTGTTTTAAGTTATATAGTAGATAATTCAAGAAGAATTAGATATTAAAAAATTGTTTGAGAAAGAGTCAGGAACTGATAGTGATGAATATCTTTTGTCGTCATGTGTTATTTTTGTCATTAAATTTAGCTCCAAAAAACCAAATTTTATAAAAAAATAAGGAAAGTATTGACTTATTTTGCAGTAGAAAGACAAATACATGGCATATTGCATTATTCTATTGTATGCTAAATATGATATTTGGCAACAACAGCTATGTTATTCATTGTCACAACATCTTTCATTTTCATTGGCACAGTTCAACACGGAATTAGCAAAAATATAGTTGGAGAAAAGAGTTATAGTATCCAATCTGAGTCGCAAATTATGCGAGAGCATACAAATACGAAAGACTTTTACTAAAATATATATTATTATTTATTATTTTTAATACAATTACAAGCCCCCTAAACCTTATACAAAGAAATTACAGTCCGTTCTTTCCGTAGAGATTAAGAAAAATTACACATACAGAAAGCAATAAATGCAAAACATCTATCTGTGGAGAGCCTATAATGAGGACTTGCTACTACTATAAATAGTTTCTTGGTTCAGACTGATAATTTAATATTTAAATTAACAGATGATTCTATTCTATACCTTAAGGAAGTATAAAAATATAACTTAACAAATTTTATTTCAATATTAAACAATAACAGCCCAATCGTGTAAAATTAGGTGCCAGTCATATTAACCCCACGTATGTCATTAGGAGTATTTAGGAACGTTACATATATAGGGATAATAATCAAGTCGCTATACTATTTTAAATACAATGTTTTGAAAAAGTGTCTTAAGTTCATTTGAGAGCAAAAAAGGCAAAAAATCTCAATGTGACTCGTGTACTTTAATATCAAAATGTATTTCTATAAATAACTACTAACCTTAGTTAGGTTTGTTTATTTTTGTTTTGTCAGTTAAACTTGTATTCAAGAAATTTTATGAATACGTACAAAACTATACTTTATTTTCTTATGTACATTTAAAATCAAATTAAAATGAAGGATATATTATCAGTTCCGTAAGAGGCGTAGAGTTATTACGTTTTAAAAAAATAAGAAAACTATACACGTCGTCACACAACGTCTTTTGAAATAACTCGTAATTTACTCACTAACTCCTGTCATCTTGACCATGGCAGTATTGTTATCAGACGATGACTACGTGCATAATGAATCCAAAATGACTGAACTTTTTCGACTTAACGGCTGATTCATGAACTACATGAATAGTGCTAGAGTCCAGGCTTTTGCAAGCCATGTACTCGGTCTTCGGCACATTTTGTATAAGAACACCATTCCAAAACAGTTTCTTCTCCCTTGCTTATTGACACATAGTGTTCTGGAAACCCAATATACATTTTTCTTCCGATATCTCTGAGCGTTCCTGAGACAAAGGCAGACAAAGACAGACAGACAGACAGACGGACAACAAAGTGATCTTATAAGGGTGTCTTTTTTCCTTAAAAGGTACGGAATCCTAAAGAGTATTAAGCATATATATTTTTTTAATTCGTGAAATTTTATATTCATTTCATTATCTTTTATATTCGTATTTATTTTAGAAAAAGTTTACTTGAACTTATTGACATCTAGTATAGAAGAAGTTTCTGAATCACTGGCCTATAGGCTACTACAATGCATAAGATCTGCTATTCTGTTTTTGGCCCTTTTTCGTAACAACATTATAACTTAATCTTCACCAGTTGCTGCCTGCTAACTTCGTTAGCATGTACTTTATCACCTCATATTATTTTACACATTTACCATCCGTTGTCAATGAAATTTAGACCCAAATTTGTACCACCCATGGAGTTTTTATCATGGTTTTTATCAAAAATTCCACTTATTTAATTTTAATATTTCAATATAAATTTATACTAAGACAGCTGGCTCATTTTTAAACATAGTAAAGCTACTATTATGTTACCACAAGTGACCCAGTCTTCAAAATTAAATATTCCCTAGATCCTGCACAGGTCTAATAGTTATAGCTACAACAAAAATGTTACATTTAAATTCATCCTTCACTTCCAATTATGTGTATGCACAAACATTTAGTTTTACTATTTAATTATATGATAGATTTTTTGATTTCTTATTCATTTTTTTTATTCTTTGCTGTCTTCGTGTTATTTCGTTGATAGGAAGTACCTTTTTTCTTCCTTTTGTGTTAATATTTCAGCAAATTTTGATCCAACTATTTTAAGTTATAAATAATTTTTAAAATTTTCCATGAAGAAGAAAGAAATGCAATATAAGCATTTATACGTTTGTAATGTATCATAGGCTATGGTGAATATTTTATAGACAAAATCTGATCTCATTAATCTGCTAGCTACACTTATATGTCTGGTTAATATGGCCAAGTGACTCTGATTTTGTGATTAAATTCAATTACAAAAATATTTCATCGTTTAAAAATAATTTAAAGTATTTTAATATAATCTTGGCAAATTATTATATATCACGTGTAAAACGAAAAATAATTAGTACATTTTAATTACGAGAAAAATAATACAAACGAAAAAAGAATAAATACAACTTAATTGTCATAATTACGTTCGGGTCCAATAAATTTGCATGGAAGAGGTTAAAGAACATGAGTTCTACATTATCATTGAAAGTGCATTGTCTCTCATCGAGGTAGGGACGGGTGCCGGTCTTGAGACAGTTGGAACGGGCTATTCCATGATGTGGTTTCTTATGCAGCAGGTTAAGTAGGAAAATGTCAGGCATTATGTTAACAAGAAAAAAATTAAGTTTACTTTTTTCAATCAAAATATAACTTAAACATAAAATCTGTATACTGCATAAATTAACGTAAAGGTTGGCTGGGAGTGAATGTTCTTTAGCTTTAAGCCTGCCATTTTTACATTTTTTTTTTTGTAATTATGTGCAATAAAATATATAAAAAATAAATATTAATATTTTCCTACTTTATAATATTTTAATTTCAAACAGGACCTTTTTTTTAAAGAACTTCAAAATTGACGCAGGGTTATTACATTTTTGTTTTATTTTGTGTAATTAGTACTCCTGTAGTCAAGGTACCCTTCTCGGCAGGGTTTCCGCTTGCCCAAATTCGAGTCTTCAACAAAATCATCATATATCGAACGAAGATCGAACTACAATCGAACTTACATCGGTGCTCCATAGGTGCCCTTGATAAAGAGAAAAATAATATAGACAGAGAAAAATAACATAGAGAACCTACCACAACTTTTCATAAATCAATTGTGTATGAAATATAAAATAACGAAATTGAATTGTATATAATATCGTAAAAGATAAATAAGTTTAATCTTCTCAAAATTAATATAAGTATGTAAAAATATAGAATGATGACAATAGATAAAGAAGCAATTGAAAACAAAACCAGAGTAATAAATCGAAGCCAATCGTGGCTCAGGGTCACAAAGTGTGACTGTAAACGCGACTGGTCGTGGATTCGATCCGTACTCGAGTAAATGAACTATTTATTATGTACCTATTTATATTTTCTAGTATCGAGGCAAAGCTCGGCGTTGAGTTTTTCTACTCAGCAAGCAATGCCTCCAGGATACATCGAAAAGCGGCGAACGGAGTGTCTCAATATTAGGTTCCCTCTGACTACTCTGCTGTATGCGGGAAACAGCTTGAAGCAAAAAAATATTTGAAAAGTTATCAATTTAAAAAAGACTAACAATACAACAATAGAAATACATAATATGTATTGAGCATTTTTTTCGATTTAAATCAAATATCATTAGTCACTTAATCGGTGGAAAATGGGAAATGTAGTATCTTAATAGGAACGGAATGTCTTAAAACCAGGTTCCCAGGTTCCCTCTGCCTGGCTGGCTAGAGCGAGATACAGCGTGAAGATAAAAATAAATAAGTAAATATTAAATAGTACCTCTTAGTCACTTGTAAGTTTTAATTAATACAGCTACAGTAACTACTGAAAATACAAAGAATATTGTGAAATAACCACGTTTCAGTAATATTTAGATCAATACTAACTAAGTACGTTGTAAACCGTAATTCTTAAAGCATGCGGCATCGGCTCGGCAGACGGCAGTCGCGTTCAGAAAAGCACGCGAGGTGGACGTATAAACTGCTTTGTCGTATTTTAAATAATCGCTTTCGCGCGTGTAAATATATATGTGAAAGTTATCAACCCGGATGAAATCATCGATATGAGATTCTAATAAGTTCGTAACATTTATATAATATTATTATTGCTGATTCATATTATTTTTTTATATTAATTATTAACGATGTATGTAAGTAGGTACATAATATAGATAGCTTCTGCCTTATATTAATTAGTTATATAATTAATTATATTACATTTAATAAAATGTGCCTACACTGTAAATGTTATTTTTTTAATTTAATTGTTAGATAGTAATTAATTTACGTACGTTTTTTTTTAATTTTATTCCTTTATTATATTTATTTATTTAAATATATTATGATTTTTAAGCATAAATAAAGTTTCGATTGATTTAAATAATACAAACTAAATACAATACTTTCCACAGTAAATTAAGATCGTTGTTAAAGTTTAATATTTTTAATTCCAATAAGAATGATATTAACAATAAGATTAGATTTTCCTTGATCATTGATATTTTCTAAAATAGCAATTAATCTGTAGTATTATAATATTAATTTGGTGCAAGTACATTTAATATCTTCTGCGAACTTCAGATCCACATAAATACAAAGAGATGTATGTATGTTATAGCTTCATATTTTAGCCATGTTACTATTTAATTAATATTTCAAAACCTGAGTGTGAATATAGGTCTTACATGAGTATTATAATTATAATACGTAAATATACTTAAAAAAAATATAAAATAAAATAATAACATAAAATTAGCCTCACGCTGTATCTCGCACACAGCAGGTAGGCAGAGTGAACCTAGTATTAAGATATTCTATTCCCCACTTTCCATCAAATTCTGGAGGCACTGCGTGTTCAGCGGAGAAACTCAATGCCGCGCTATGCTTCGACACCAGTGCGAAGAAATGAAAATATAAAAAATTAAATTAATATTTCATATCCCCGAGTGGGGATCGAACCTACGGCCAGTCGCGTTTATAGGCACTATGTGCCCCTGCGCCATGACTGGCCTCTATTATAATAAGATTTCAAACTAATACTTAAAATTCAGACTCACGATCATATGTATATATATGTAATAAGATTAATTCTTAGAAATATTGTCTACATAATCTACTTTAGATTGCTATTCAATAATAAGTTAAATATTCATCGAAGTATTTGTCGTATTATATATATTTACTTAAGTACTTGTACAAATAACGTAGTATCGCTGCTTAATATTAATAATAAATAATATTGACATTTATAAATGTAATTTCAGCGAAAATAATGACATTTTAAATTTTTTATGTTAAGATTTAAGACTAATAATTCCTTATTTTTATATGTATATAATAACATTTTTGTGTATAATTCGTTAGCTTAAAATAGTTTTTTTTAGTTTGAGTCACATAAACCAATTCTCATCATTCTATAGAAAGCCGTTTTGAGTTTGTGCCACTTCCTAAATTATATAATTTTATAAAAAGTAAATGGCGGTAGAAATCTTGTGAGCAATAGTTGACTATTCGCTAAGTTTAGTTCGACTGAACGCGACTTCGCGGTTGTGTAAAAATAATGAAGCCCTAATAGAATCCCAATTACCTTACATTATATTTTCTTTTTTTTAGCTAGAGTAGGCAGAGGGAAACTAGGAACCTTATTAAGGAAAAATATTATATTTTTCATTTGTATATTGTGCGTACAATCATATATAAATCCCGAATCCTAGCCAACTAAGCTAATTCTTCATATTTATTTAATATACAGAAATTATATTTTTTTATCTGAAATTATAAAAAAATCTGTATTTTACACAAAAGTTCAAATATTTTTTTAACGAACACCACATGATTTTAATAGCATCCGTCGCTATATAGGAAGCAAGCAAACCATTGTCAAAAAATTCCACCTGCCAAAAAATTAAATTAGCTTGACGCTGTATTCCGCATTATATTGATAAAATTCTTTTGTATTTATAAACCGATTTAAATAAAACTAACAATAAATATTAAAGGAAGCTGTCCTTTGAGTTTGATGTAAATCGGTTAAACCGTCTCTAAGATTCTTAGATAAACAAACGCACAGACAAGCAGACAAAGAAATAAAAAGTCATTGTTTTGGGTTCTATTACATTTATAATTGCCCCTAATAATAGATTTTCCCGTATATCTTCGAAGTACAGACATTGATGACTTACAGTTTTATTATATGTATAGATTATACATTTTAGGAAAACTCGAACTTTTACGGTAAGTACTTTCCACGGCTACGGGTATACCAAAACATTTGTAATACTTAATATACACGATTAATCCGGTTAATTACATAGTTTCATATAAAATATATACGCATATAACTTACGATAATATTTGATAATTATATTGTTTAAATATGTTCGCAATTAATTAAAACGTGGCACGCAAATTATTGTGTTACGTTAGTAGATATATTATTGCGTTTCACTAACATTTTGGGGCCCTCGTGGCGCAGTGGCACAAGAATGTGACCGTAACGCGACGGTTATGGGTGTGGGTTCGATCCTCACTCGAGTCAATGAATGATTATTTCTTAATATTTTCATTTCATCGTTCTGATATCAAGGCAAAAGCCCGACGACTCAATACGCAGTGTCTCGAAAAAATTGGCGGAAAGTGTGGAACACAGTGTCTAAACAATAGGTTCCCTCTGCCTACCCTGCTGTATGCGGGATACAGCATGTAGGTGTAATAAAATTTTATAAGCTAAATTTTATAATATAAGCGGTAAAATTAAATAATTTTAATACTAGTTAATTAAGAAATAATAGTGCTTACATGTTTACAATATCCTCTTTGTTTACAGATACGTGGCCCATCAATTGACAACGTGTTGATTTCGAACTTTGGTAAACTGTGTCACCACGACAAAAATTCTAACAAGATTATTTTATGTGAAATAATGCAATGTTATTAGATAGCAATGCATTGTGAGAAACTTTGAATCAGTAAATAAATATATAAGTAGTATTAAAAGATTAAAATAGTTTATATTTTATAAATAAATCATGACGCCGGGTGTACAGGAAGATCAGTGTGTGGCGATGAGTAACAACAATGTGATGCCCTTACTACCGAGGACGACCGTACGTTTGGAATTCCAAAATGTGACATGCTCCATCAACACATTTTCAATCACTAAATTTCGAATTGGTAAGCGTTTTTTTTTCTTTTACCATCTGTCTCAGCTTTACCTCTTCAGAGGTTCTTCAAAGGGAACCTAGTGTTAAGACACTGCATTCCCCACTTTCTGCCGAATTCTGGAGACATCGCGTATTGAGTGGCAGAACTCAACGCCGCGCTTAACCTCGACAACAGAGCGAAGAAATGGAAGTATAAATTTAAGTAAATATTTCATTTCCTCGAGTGGGGATCGAACCCACAACCAGTCGGTTTTACAGTCACACCTCGTGCCGCTGCGCCACGACTGGCCTCATCTAGTAAAAAACATTAACTCTTATAGAGATGTGTAATTGATCTATTTTTAAAACCAGTTTTTTTTTTATATTTTCTCCTTTTTCTCGCATCAGGCTAGACCGAGGAAATCTAAAGTTAAGACACTCCGTTCCTCATTTTATAATGTGAACCAGAACGAGAAAGTGAAGATACATTATTGTTAAACATGTTCAAGAAACTATATATTTTTAATTTTATATCTCCTAACCTAAAGGTTGTCTGGAAGAAATCGCTAATTAGCGATAAGACCGCCTTTTGTGCTTCACACTGTTATGTGCATTTACTAAATGTAAGTTGTGGCTTTGCTTGCTTTGTATTTGTGGTGTACAATAAAGTATATATAAATAAGAAATGTAATGCTTATAAGCATGCTTGAAACGAGCGTGCTACTCAAATTGACACATTTGCTTTTATTTATCATACTTTTTTAAGAATATTCGGGTATAAGCGTGCTCAAAGCAAATAATGGAACACACATATTTTCGGTACTTGATATTCTAAGAAATTCTCTGCCAGTATTTTGTTAGTGCAGGTAGTGAAACATAGAAAACCACCCACTCTGTGGCCCTCTCTACAGAATTAAATCATCAGTTTGATTGCAATACAATGGTTCCCAAAATTTTTGTCAATAAATAAAATAAGAAAGGATAAGGCATAGACACTTATTGTTCCGATATAAAATAATAAATTTTACAATTTTTGCGTCCCCCCCATAGAGACATTTTCGAAGAGATGCTATGCACGTGCCCCTCCACGATCCATATTAGCATGCTCAATAAGCAAACATATTCATACGTGTACAAAGCACGCCTTCTTTCCTACGCACTGCAGGTAGCATGCTTAAAAATCGAACGGCTGTCGAATTTCGGGCAAGATCGAAATTAGCATGTTCATTATTATCACTGCTTTGACTATATTATGTATAGAATATAGTATATATTGCTAATATGAGTCATTCTCAATAATAATATGCCTTCGTGCTAGTAATGAGCATATGTAACTGTAGCATATATATAATAATACATGCGTTTGAATGGAACCTACAACCGTAACGGTTAAAGTCAATAGTTTCACTGCACCACGACTAAGCGTTTTTTAGCGTTTCTTTAGCGTCACGCTGTACTCGCACGTAGCAAGTACACCGTTCCCATTAAAATACTTCCGTTTCCAACTTTCCACCGAGGCATTGCGTGTCGAGTGGAAAAGGAAATTAAAATATTATTAAATAATTCATTCTCCCAAGTGGGAATCAAACTCATAACAGTCGCGTTTAAGTTCGCGCGCTTGAGCCCCTGAACCACGACGGCCTCATCAACCTTTGCTACATATATTTCAAAATTTACTTTGTAAGACCGTTTACATCTTTCAATATTACTATAGAATGGAGGGATGTAGAGAGTGCTAAGTCCATTTTTTGTTTTTGTAAGTCGAATTGTTAAAATTTATCAACTTTGATTGAGCTTGATGGATGTCATACAATAAAATTTCATTGAAAGCAATTACTACTTTGACTCTTGTTGGCGCGCGTTCTTTATATATGAGTATGTAGGTGTTTAAAACAAAATACTTCTTCATTTACATATTTATATTTTACCTAGAATTGCGGTAATGTACAGTACTTGGAAGAATAATAAATTATTTTGGTTAAAAACATTACAACAATTTCTTTGGTAATATAATAAATTTTTTTATTAAAATTATTTCATGTAACATGTTTTTAGTAATATATTCATTAAACCAAAAAACATGGTTTACTTGACAGGTGCTTATTTATAGAATAACACGTACATTTACAAAATGAAGAAAAATAAATATTTGCCTTTTACCAATTAATGTCATGGCCCTATAGATCTAGGTAACGATGAGTGCATAGATAACATTCTGAAGGACAAGATTAATTTTTACTATATACGAGTATATATAGTATTTATTAACTAGTAAGCCCCGAGTGGCAGCGCCCGCTTGTACTACACATTTTTTTTATCTCAATTGCTTTTGTGATCTAATAACATTTGAAATATCCATAAATTTATAGATGAAGTTTTAAAATTTAATAAAACACTTATTTTGTCACATGCAACTCTGCATGAAAAAACGCACAGACAAACAGACAAAAAAAAAAGTTTTGTTCGATTACATTAAAAAGCCCCAAACAAACAATTTTCTTAAGAATCTTCCATGTACAGACACCGATCCGTTACGGTTTTATTATAAGTTTAGATTACAGTATTAATTAATTTAAAGCTTACATTTACATACAAAAACATATTTACTTATTATTTATTTGCTTTGTTCAGTTCTTTGTATACAACGTCGATATAATAGGTATTGTGAAATCAAAAAATGTATATCCATACAATGTGAAATAAAAACTATTTAATTAATATAATTGTTTAATTACTAACTATGAAGTAATTATGTTTTAAAAAAAAATGATTGTTGTACTTTGATCAACATTATATCTTCTGGTATAGAGGCAAGGAGCGGCGTTGAGTTCCGCCACTTAACACGCAGACTCCTCTAGAATTCGGCGAAAAATGTGGAACGAAGTGTCGGGTTACAGCATGAAGCTGATTTTTTTAATTTACCTAATAACTGACAAGTAACCACCACCCAATCTTCATATTCTCTAATACTAAGTACTTACTGGTGTTGGGTGTATGTGCACAGGAACTTTCACCGGCCAGTCGGTCTGGTTTGATTTGGCTCTGGGACTATAAGTAACAAAATTTACAACATATCTTTATTCTTCAATTTTGATCAATTTTACATCATTTCTGTGTCAACTTTCAACGACACGTCTATATTTGCTGTATAGCGAGGCGTGCCTTTACTTTAGCAATTTGGCATAATGATTATGTAAGATATTTAAGAAAAGCTGAAATAACTGTACAAACAACTACATTGAGCTCACTACTTGCATTTTTTTTAGTTTTAATCTATGTTTATCTACTTGATTTTCTATTTTATCTGATAAAATACATAAATTAACGTTAACTTGCTTTTAATTAATCAAATTAGTACCTTTTCAGCGATCTATGTGCTCAACTTTCTGTAGATTATAAATATAAATAATTTGTTTGACTATAATAAATTAGCTATCGTGACTCATTAGGACAGTGCTTGACGTCAGAACATGCAATGGTCATGGGAAATCACTCATGGAAATTATTATGGCGCTGGGCACAAAGTGTAAACGCGACAGATTGTGGGTTCGATCCCACTTGAAGAAATTAAATATTTAATATTTTCATTTTCTTCGGTCTGGTGTCGAGGTCTGCTTCGTTTTGTTGAGCTTTGGCGCGGCGTTGAGTTACGTCATTCAACACGCAATACGTCCAAAATTTGGTGAAAAATGGGGAACAGAGTGTCTTAGCACTACTTTCACTCGGCCTATCCTGCTACACTATTTATCTACCTTTTTAATTATGTTATTATATGTTATATATCTAATAACAATTTTTATATATCTAATAATTATATATCTAATAACAATAGGTTGAAACTCAAGATAACTGGGCAGCGCCACGTTATCATCATTTATTTCATTAAAATCATTAATTCTATTGTGATTATTCGTAGTTTCTTTTTTAATTACTTTTTCTCATAGTTAATATATTCTAAGAGCTAGCTCTTTAATTACATTTGTATTATTTATTTGAAAATTATATATAACGCGAGTAATTAATTTTTTTTCATCGATTTAAAAAATCATTAACACGAAGGAAAAATATTAAACATAAATATAAATAAACTTTATTCACATAAAATGATCTTTAAAATAAATACTTAAAATTTTTCTTCACCTATTCCATTTTTTCTCTTCTTTAATCAATTTAATTGTCTATACAATCAATTCTCATTTAGAGAAATGATATATTACGTAGGTATTTCTTATCTTTTGCCGAAATTGAGGAAAACTTAATCTCTATATATAATAAGACAGTAAAAATATTTTGTCTGTACATTTAGTAATTTTGACTGAAATGGATAGAGGGACACTTAAATAATAGAATGCAAAAAGATTTTTTTTGAATTTCTTGTCTGTCTGTCTGTCTGTCTGTCTGTCTGTCTGTCTGTCTGTCTGTCTGTCTGTCTGTCTGTC
>JAATLQ010034767.1:0-24536 GCA_013421005.1 Heliconius erato x Heliconius himera
TATATATATATATATATATATATATATATATATATATATATATATATATATATATATATATATATATATATATATATATATATATATATATATATATATATATATATATATATTATTTTTCAGTTTCACGCTGTATCCCGTACACTGAAGGAAAGGCAGAGGGAATCTGGTGTTAAGACATTTCGTTCTCTGCGCTTTACCTCGACCCCATAGCGAAGAAATGAAAATATTAATTTAAATAAATATTTAACTTCCTCGAGTTGGGATCCAAGTCACAACCAGTCGCGTTAACAGTCACACACTTGTGTCCCTACGCCACCACTGGCCTGGCCTTTTTAATTTTACTTATTTAGAAAACGTATAAAAATTTTAACCCGCGCCTCCTGGGATCCGATGGATTCTAAGTGTGGATTAACACTTTAAAAAAGGAAAAAACTTTTTAATTTTGTTTTTTTTACTTCTATGAATTTTTCAAATTTATAAAAACATTATTAGTAAATTAGTTTTTATAAATACTAAAGCTATAACTATTCTATTTTCCAAGATACATTTACTAAATACATATAAAATGGTATGTATTTATTATTTACATTCAGTAGTAGTAATATAATTTTAATACACTTTAAAAATTAAGGTTATTTTTAGTTTAAACGGTGTTGGAATCTGCTTAAAACGTCTTAAACTTTGGAAATGTGTGAATTTTACATATGAAAAGACTATGAATAGCTCAATTGAAATATTGTTTCTTTATACTGTATGTTAGACATATGAAGTCAATATTTCTTTCTAAACTATCATACAATAAAAATATTGCATGATAATAAAAATGTCGTCGAGGCCGGTCGTGGCGCAGAGGCACAAAATGTGACTGTAAAATCTACTGGTTGTGGGTTCGATCCCCGCTCGAGGAAGTGAAATATTTATTTACATTTACATTTTCATTTCTTCGCTCTGGTGTCGAGGCAAAGCGCGGCGTTAAGTTCCGCTGCTCAGCACGCAATACCACCAGAATTCGGCGGAAAGTGGGGAGCGGAGTGTCTTAGCACTAGGTTCCCTCTGCCTACCCTGCTGTGTGCGGGATACAGCGTGAAGCTGATTTAATTTAATTAATAATAAAAATGTTTAGAAATTTTTGAGAGGCAGTGACAAAGAGAGAGTGTTTTGAGAGGCAGCGACAATCTAAAATTAAAGTCCTCCTTTCTCCATTTCTACCTATTTTACAAACATTTCCTAACCAAAAAAATTAATTTCTTTTTCAAGCATTTAATTATGCCTTGCTAAATTTAACTTATTAAGGTGGTCACCAGCACCGGGATTAGTTTCAGAATGGTAGTCGTATATAAAGGTGTGAATACGATTATACGGTAGCGCGACCGCCGTGTGTAGTGTCGCGCGGACATGTCGCAGCTCCTTATACGCAATGAATGGCTGACAGTGCGTGTTGAACGGCCCTATACGGTTAGTTTTGCAATTAGAAACCTCAGTTTTTGCTGGGTAAATTATAAATGGGTTCCCTTTTTTATAAATTAAATATATAAATTGAGTTTTCAGGTTCACACTGTATCCCATATGTAGCAGGGTAGACGGAGGGAGCCTAGTGTTAAGTCATTGCAATTCTGGAGGCGTTGCGTGCTGGCTGGCGGAATTCAACGCCGCGATACCAGAGCGAAGAAATGGAAATTTTAAATATTTTATTTCCCCGAGTGTCCATTGAACTTACAATCTGTCGCGTTTATAGTCATACTGTAGTGCCACTGCGCCACGACTCGCCTCAGAAGTAGATTTAATACATTATAATTATTAGTGAATTTTACTTTTTTCTGGATAATGCATTTGCTGCAACAGCGATAGTGAGAAGAGGCAACCTAGTAATTTATATCACTCTAAATAAATAAAATAAATAAATAAATCGGCTTCACGCTGTATCGCGCACACAGCAAGATAGGCAGAGGGAACCTAGTTTTAAGACACTCCGTTCCAACTTTCTGCCGAATTCTGGAGGTATTGCGTATTAAGTGGCAGAACCAAACGCCCCGCTTTGCCTCGACACTAGAGCGAAGAAATGGAAATATAAATTTAAGTAAATATTTCATCTCCTCGAGTGGAGATCGAACCCTCAACCAATCTGTTTAACAGTCACACTTTGTGCCCCTGCGCTACTAGTGACCTCTATATATAACTCTACTATCTGCTTGTTCTGGAGACACCGTGTCAAGTGGTGGAATTCTACGCCCCTGTTAAATACTAAATAATTCAAATTCTCCATTGGGAATAGAACCTACAACTATCACCATATACATTCAAATAATAACTAACCGTGTCATGACGGTGTAAACTGTACTGTAATCGATTTTAAATTCAATTTTACAAGCACCGCACTAACGATAGGTATTAAATCATTAAGAGACGTGCCAATACCGCTCAGGCTACACCAAAACGCATAAGGCAATAATACTCATTCAAACGTTCATCAACCAAACCAACAGATACCTTATTAAAAACGATTTCGCGAATCGATACTGTATCGATATCGATAGTTTTAGATCGGATCTTCTCGATTGAAATTAACACAGTGCGTTTCGATTAAACTACGGTTATATTATTATTTAAATTTATTCGTGCTCCATTTTGTGAATACTGGAACTCCATGTAAAACTTCGTTCTCGCGTAATTTATTCTAATGTCAATGCATTTACCATTGATTACTAATAGTTTAGATATGGATATTTAGTTTGATAGAGACACAATAGAGCCAGAACTGTGTTTACACGACCACTGAATAGACGCAGCGAATCAAGATTTTGTGAGATCTGAGTTCGTCTTTTTATTTTAACATTTTTAAAGTGTTATTCGACACTTAAGAAAGAAAAATACTTAAAGACGTAAAGTGTCTAAAGCGCCTGGCCTGGTTTGCAAGAAGCGCGGGTTCGAGTCCCGCTACGTTCAAATTTTTATACGTTTCCTAAATAAGTATAGGTTTGTCTTCTTAGCTGTTGTTTGCGCAATCCTATGATTCAACGTTGTATCTCAAATAGATTGTAATTTCTTGAGAGATTACGATATAATCATTTTATATGAACATGTCATACTTATACGACGTGGCTTTGATGCAATTTCTAACTTCAGCATCATGAACGACAGATGAGATGAGAGGCCAGTTGTGTCGGAGTGACTCAAGCGCGTGACTGTAAACGCGAAAGGTTGTGGGTTCAATTTCAGCTTAAGGAAATGAAATATTTAATACTTTCAATCTTCGCTCTGGTATCGAGACAAAGCGTGGCGTTGAGTTCTACAAGTCAACACATAATGCCCTAATAAGTCAGCGGAAAGTGGGAAACGGAGTGTCTTGACACTAGGTTCCCTCTGTCTACCTTCTAAAAAAACCATCATGTAATCATTACACTTGCTTGTTCGCACCATGTTCTATGATTGGCCCGAGCTTAAAGGTAACCTTTAGCATTACAAGTAATTAATATAACGAAACCGTTCCTATTGCCTACTTTCATTAAATAAACATGATTCTATAATTTGCTTACTAAATTACTGTTTGCTATTTGAAATTTTGTTTCTTCAATATAAAAATCTAATACAATCACACAATACAATAACGAAATACTTTAAGTTCTCTCTCTATTCACTTAATTGTTACCTAAACCTATTTTTTATCTTCACGTTTAATGTATTCCGGATATACTAGGGTAAGCAGATAGAATCTAGTGTTAAGACACTCCGTTCCCCACTTCCGCCAAATTTTCGAGGCATTGCGGGTTGAGAAGCGGAACTCAACGCCGCGCATTTGCCTTGTAACTAGAGCGAAAAAATTAAAATATTAATAAACAATCATTCAAAACTCTGAGTGGAACTCGCAACCGTCGCGATTACAGTCAAACGCTTATGCCACTGACAGCCTTATAAAATTAAATAACTTTACAAATCATTGCGTAAATATGTTCATAGTAACACAAATAACAAAAAATAAAAATTACATAAAAAGTATCGCGTCATTTGTTTACCATAGATAGGTCATCGAACTAATGTTAACCCGTTAGAAAACAACAAAACGGAATCCACCTGTCCGGGTCCAGCCCGTGGGAACGAACCCCCAATTACCGCCGCCCCACAACCAGTCTAATTCGCGGGCTGCGTGCGCGCACCTCGCTCTCACGCACGCATTGTCTTCTGTAATTGCCGATCCTGTTCAATTTGTTGGGATTTGTTGCCTCTCCGCACAGTGATTCCTTTAAGTGGTCAGTTTCAATTGGCTAAATAAATGGCGTTTGCCCTAACTAAGACTTCCATAGCTGGCTTTCTACGTTTTCATTTATTTGCAGTTGGTGTCGGTGAAATGAAAGAGAAAACGTAATGAAGTGTTTAACGAGCGTAACAAAGTGTAGGTCCGTATGTGTGTTTATATCTACAAAACTTAAACTCTGATCTAATGTTTTCGATATTCATTGTTTATGGGCTTTAAGATAATTTTCTATCAACCGTGAAAGTTATTCCTAAAGCTAGAGTGTATCAGCTATACAATTAAAGCTGGATAAGCTTGAACAGCTCAAAAGCACAAAGCGGGCTGCGCAAGCGCAGGGCGTTACGCCCTCGGGCGGCTGATGAAGACATCATTCGGGCCGCCAATTGATTAGTCGCGTGACGACAGCGGAGATGTGCGGACGTATTGTGTTATATGGATGACGTAGATAAAGATAAGAGAGATATTTTTACGCAGAGAGATACTTAAAAACGTTAGTTTTACGTTTTACAGAGTACAGTATACAATTTATTAATGAAAACGTTATCTCAAGATTGATATGAGACTTGAAAGCAGTTTATAAATACGGGCCTAAAACAGCTTCATCTGTAACATAAAATATTTTTATGATATTTCCAAAGCTCTCAAATTCAAATTTGTTGTTTTATATATTTTCTTAAAATTTAATATATATTATAAATATTATTGAGGCCAGTCGTGGCGCAGCGGCACGAGGTGTGACTGTAAAACCGACTGGTTGTGGGTTCGATCCCCACTGGAGGAGATGAAATATTTACTTAAATGTATATTTCCATTTCTTCGCTCTGGTGTCGAGGTTAAGCGCAGCGTTGAGTTCTGCCACTCAACACGCAATGCCTCCAGAATTCGGCAGAAAGTGGGGAACGGAGTGTCTTAACACTAGGTTCCCTCTGCCTACCCTGCTATGTGCGGAATACAGCGTGAAGCTGATTATTTTTTAATATATATTATTTCTTTTCGATGTCCTCGAATCAAAGCGAACCAAGGTGAATTAAATATATAACAATAAGAGTTATATCCATAACTATATTATTAGATTACTACCATTACTTAATATCTCTACAATTTATTAACTCTAATGAATAATGAATGTGTTAGTCACGTTTTACTAATTTCTACTTTACGACTATGATATATAGGTATCTATCTACGTAAAGCTGCGTATTATATTTGATAGTAAAATGTGTACCAAAGCTGAACTCAATTGGCTTATCTAGATATTTAGCGCGTTAGATATATATAAATAAATCAGCTTCACGCTGTATCCCGCACACAGCAGGGTAGGCAGAGGGAACCTAGTGTTAAGACACTCTGTTCCCCACTTTCTGGCGAATTCTGGAGGTATTGCGTGTTGAGTGGCAGAACTCAACGTCACGCTTTGCCTCGACACCAGACCGAAGAAATGTAAATATAAATTTAAGTAAATATTTCATCTCCTCGAGTAGGGATCAAACCCACAACCAGTCGTTTTACAGTCACACTTTGTGCTCCCGCGCCACGATTGGCCGCATTACTGACCTGGTATTATGTATATATTTACATGTATGATAATATAGGTCAGTAGAGACCACTCGTGGTGCAGAGACACAAAATATAACTGTAAAAAGGTTATGGGTTCGATTATTCGGGGAAATTAATATTTCCATTTTCTTCGCTCTGGTGTTGAAGCGAAGTGCAGCGTTGAGTTTCGTCACTCAACGCTGCGCTAGGCCACTCCCCTATGTACGGGTTCTGTATCCCGAACATGGCATCACGTACGTGACGCTAAAAAAAATAAATAAATAAAAATATATATATATGTCCAATCATACTTATTATAATTCACATACCTACATCTAATTGTAATCTTAAAGAACATAATTGATTGTGCCGAACAGTAATTAAGAGACGTAATAAATGGTCGGTCGAGATAATCTCTATTATAGCCTTGTTAATTCATTCAAAGCGAGCGGATGGTATTATAGAGTACAGCAAAAAATATAGATAACTCATTTCATTTGGTATATAAAAGACACCGACGTTACGACAACCACGGCTGTTGTGATGTTGTTGAGAACACTAAAGTAATTCACAATTATTAATAGAGTAATTTTGAAGTTCAAGCGGGCGAAGCCGCATACGGGTCGCGGGCTATCTTGTATTTAATACAAATTATATAGTTTTTTACTTATTCTTATTGATGACATTTCCAGTTTCACGCTGTATCCAGCATGATGCAGGGTAAGCAGAGGGATCTAAAGTTAAGACACTCCATCCGCCGAATTTTCGAGACATTGCGTGGTGAGTGGCGGAATTCAACGCCGCCGAACGATGTGCCTTGTCACCAGAGCATAGATATAAAAATATTCCTAAATAATAATCAATTTAACCCAGTTAGCCAGAATTGTACCCACGACAGTGGCGTTTACAGCAATACGTTTGGCCACTGCGCTACGAAGTCCACATTATGAAACTTCGAACCAAATAAATACATAAATAAAATTTTCAAATGCTATAAACTTAAGTTATGAATGGCGAAGTGGTAGATGATGAATGCATTAGGCAGAAATCGTTACAAATAACCATTTGTACGTGGAAACAGTAAATACATATCAGATATGGCGTGTTGAGGTCTGTTCGACCACAGTAGAACACGCCGGTCGCCCGAGGACACCGATAAAATTTGCTTTAAAACATTCAATGTGTACTAATTGCTAAGTTAAATAAGATTAGATTTGTTCTAGTGCCATATTTGGTGAGGTACAGGCAAGTTTTATGAAAAATGAAAGAAAATTTACCAAAAAAAATATCCATATTTTAAATTTTTTAAAGTGTTATTGCACACTTACTAAAGAAAAATACTTATTTAGAAAACGTATACAATTTGAACGTAGCGGGACTCGAACCGCCGCCTCCTGTAAACCGACTAGGCGCTCTGACCACTTAGCCATACGTAAAAATTGATATTTTTTACATATTTCTAAATGAGTAAAATATCCATATTATTGTATAATACTAGTTATTGCTATTGGGTTCTTTTTTGTTTATTTAATACCGTAAAGGGTTAAAATTTAACTTGGATTAATGATTATGAATATAATTTAATTAAAAATAATATAAAATTCGTATCTAAATGAGATGTTTTATGCGGTTGAAGTTAAATTATCTGATTACAGTCAAAATGTCAAAAATGTGTCAAAATAAAAAAATAAATAGATTTTTTTGCTTTACGCTGCAGGGTAGAGCTTGGTACCAGAGCAAATAAATAAATAATAATTTACCCTACGAGTGGGAATCCAATTCACAAATGCCTTATTACAGTTACGCTTCTGCATCTGTGCGTTATGACCTCTTGTATTGTGTTTAAAAAAAAATGATGCCAATCAATACTGATCGATTTCCTTGTTTGAAATACCTACAGTATTGCTTTTTTTTGTCCCATCCTTATCGGTTTTATATATTCAGTCCAGGATCTATACATATATCTCAACACTAGAACGATTCACGAAACCATTAAATCTATTGTATTTAGTACGTATAAAATAATAATTTACAGCACGCCCTCAGCGGGTGATAGGCGCTAAAAATTATAAATCACAATTTAATCAAAGTTCATTAAGGGAATTATTTGTATTTTGTACCCGGGTGGGGGTCCGGGGGTCACGTGGTCGATATGATTTAGTTTCAATACGCGAGACGTCGCCCGTAAACGCTGCTGTCGGCTGACGGTAATTTACACCGATTGCAGCCTGTTTATTATTTTCTGTCTATGTTTAAGTCGGTTTCGCGTGGGAATTTATTAGATCGCCTATAGACGTTTTAAATAATATATCGAGATATTAAATTCGTTTAAAAAAAATTAAATTATATCAGCTTTCACGCACAGCAGGGTAGGCAGAGGGAACCTAGTGTTAAGACACGCCGTTCCCCACTTTCCGCTGAATTCTGACGGCATTGCGTATTGAATGGTGGAATTCAACGCCGCACTTTATCTCGACACCAGAGCGAGAAAATGGGAATATAAATTTAAATATCGCGGCGTTGAGTTCTGCCACTCAACACGCAATGCCTCCAGAATTCGGCAGAAAGTAGGGAACGTAGTGTCTTAACACTAGGTTCCCTCTGCCTACCCTGCTGTGTGCGGGATACAGCGTGAAGCTGATTAATTATTGATTAAATTTAAATATTTAATTACCTCGACTGGGGATCGAACTCACAACCAATCGCGTTTACACTCACACTTTGCGCCACGTCTGGCCTCAATCTTTAATAATATGACTCGCCTTATCGTCGTAAGCGTTTGTCGCTATCGAGATATTAAATACGCTTGATGCATGTTTTATCGTCGAATAAAATGAGCTTTATAATTCTATTCCGGTCAGTGTCAGCTATGGAAGTTATAGCTATTGTGTATAGTAATAGAAAACTACGATATAGACGCAAAATAACTGCCTTTTGCAATGCTATGTGAAAATCAACTTTTATGCGACAGAAACACTTAAATTATATTAAACATAAATATCTAGAGGCCAGTCGTGGCGCAGCGGCACGAGGTGTGACTGTAAAACCGACTGGTTGTGGGTTCGATCCCCACTCGAGGAGATGAAATATTTACTTAAATTCTTAAATCTGGTGTCGAGATTAAGCGCGGCTTTGAGTTCTGCCACTCAATACGTAATGCTTCCAGAATTCGGCAGAAAGTGGGGAACGGAGTGTAACACTAGGTTCCCTCTGCATACCCTGCTGTAGGTGGGATACAGTGTGAAGCTGATTTATTTATTTTTTTTATTTTATAAATATCTTAAAGAACAATAATGAGTACATATTATGGTCATATTGTTATGATTTTCTATTTTTCCTTAAAGCCTATCGTGGCGCAGTGGGCACAAGCATACGACTATAATCACGACACGTTGTGGGTTCGATTCCCACTCGAGCAAATGAAATATTTAATATTTTTATTTTCCTCGTTCTCTCTCAGTTTCTCCAATTAACACGTATTGCCTTCAGAATTTTGCAAAAAGTAAAAAACGGAAATATCTTAATTGGAATGGAATGTCTTAACACTAGGTTCCCAGGTTACCTCTACCTACCTACCTATCCTGCTACATGCGGGATACAGCGTGAAGCTGAAAAAAAAACAACACTACAACAATAAACCGAATGATAAATTATTAAATTACAATTACAATTATATAACAAAATGGATTAATATCAGAATATTGAGATAACAAATAGCCACGTGCCAAACGCGTATAGCAGTATACACGCAAGTAGTTAAGACGTGCGGTATGCTGGGAGCGGCGAGTCAAGGTAAAGGGTCGTAGAAAGGAGCTTAACGTCTAAATTAATTCTATACTATACTATAGAATATTACATCTACAGCCCTATTGTTCTGGTTTCTTGTCTTATGTAAAACAGTCATGGAAGTTATGATAGCCTCCGATAGGTTCCCAGTGATTTAAGCTGCAGCAATATATCAATCAGCTTAGATAACGTGATACATTGAATTATGGTATTATTGAATGGTTCCAGATTCGATTTTAGTTTGTTGTGAAATTATGAATTATCGAAATTTAGTTTAATTTATATATGTACGTAACTATAGTTGATAGCGAATATAAATATAAGAAACATTGAGAAATACATTATATAAAGGCGACATGTTTTGTCATCCAAAATAAATAATAGTCAGCGATCAAACGCTCGATTTGAGTCATCGTTGATGAACTCGAAATTGATAAGACTCTAAAACTTATTGACAATCAATCACAAATATGGAATTCGATTTAGTTGGCGATAAAATACGTACGCAGATAACACAGTGCTATAAATTAAACCTAGTGTCGTAAATAAACCCACTGACCTAAAACCAACGAGGGCTGGACACAAAACATAACTTTTGCATTATGACAATCAAAGCAAAAATATTGCACCGCGTTTCGACCTAAAACAAATATGTCATTTAATTATGTAGAAACTGAGATAATTATAAACGAAGTGGATTTAGGCTTTAATATAATTATCTGGTTTCAATGATATCTTGGCGCAGCTGTCTTCTAATATTTTGATGTGTTGTCGTGGAGTACTTGTTTTGTATAGACTTGGCTCACTTTGTATCAAATATCAACATATCGCATATAGCAGCCTTATTGTATAACTTATGTATTTTTATAACATTATTTTATTTAATACTTTGTGTGTTTGCTTAATTTTTTTTTTGACAAGTGCGAGGATACTAAGTTATAAAAATTAAAAATCAGCTTCACGCTGTATCCCGTACACAGCAGGGTAGACAGAGGGAACCTAGTGTTAAGACACTCCGTGCCCCACTTTCTGACGAATTCTGGAGGCATTGCGGTTTTAGTGGCAGAACTCAACGCCGCGTTTAACCTCGACACCAGAGCGAAGAAATGGAAATATAAATTTAAGTAAATATTTTATCTCCTCGAGTGGGGATCGAACCCACAACCAGTCAGTTTTAGTCACACTACGTGCCGCTGCGCCACGACTGGCCTCAGTTATAAATATAATGTATAATTAGCTTCCCGAGGATATGAGAGCAAATGGTCTCTCCATCGATCCACCGAGGACGTTGAAGACCGTGCTAAGTGGAATAAGTTGAACAGCAAGGCAAACGCTAGAATAAATGTCAGGAGGTAGAAGAAAAAGAAAGAGCTTTACGACACGACACGACACTAACTTCAAAGACACTATTAGTAGTGTCCTTTATCCATTTATTTCTGAAACTATATAGAGTGCATTGTCAAATTGTCCCATAAACTTAACTTACACCAATTGTATTAATATTTATATTATATTTAATATCTAGAGTGACTTACTCTTTCTTAATTGAAAATATAAAAGGTAATTCTTTTTGATGTTTTATTAATAGAAGTTTTACGCAATATACATCTTTTTTCACCTATTTCACAGTTTTCAATAGGTTTGAAATTTTAAATATAATAATGTATTTTTAACATTTAAAAAAAAAATCTTTTAATTATAAAAAAAATGGAATGTATCGAATCGAATTTCATCTCTTGGAAACCCTCTAAGCGCTCTGGCCACTAAGCCATACGTTCTTATCAAGCTGCATCAAAGCCATGATCTACGCATATCTATAGAGAGATTTTTACAAAGGATCCAGCCGGATACGCATAGTAACGCTGCACTGTCTTCTAAGAATTCGTTTTAATATGAAATTCTTTTTTTTTACTTATTTACTGTAAGGGTTACAAAAATTTGTGAGTGACTATTTCGAACATAAAGCAAAATAATTGTATAAATAATTCATTAAAAGCCAGTCCAGCTTTCCCATGCTTATTCTGTTATACTCTTTCCGTTGCACAGAGAATAATTATTTGGCAAGAGAGAATGCTATAGAATAAATATTTTTGACATTTTTTAAGGTATTATGTCACAATAATGATTAAAATCAGCTCCACGCTGTATCCCGCACAGGGTAGGCAGAAGGAACATAGTTATAAGAAACTCCGTTCTCCACTTTCCGTCGAATCCGAATTCGAATTTCGAGGCATTGCGTGTTGAGTGGCAGTGGCAGTGGTTGAAACAATCATACATTCCCTCGAGTGGGGTCGAACCCACAACCGTCGTGTTACAGTTACACTCTGAATGACAGAAAGATATTTTTTTAAGAAAACCATATACAAATTTGAGTATTCCTACACCTCCGGAAGACCTACGGTTTCAAGATCCGCTACTTTAAATTTTGAATAAGTCTTTTAAAAAAATATTTAATATGCATTTATCTATATACTAGCGGCCCGCCCACGGCTTCGCCCGCTTAAATACATGATTATTGGTTTAAGCAGAATTGATTGACAACTATAATAAAATAAAATAAATAAATAAATCAGCTTCACGCTGTATCCCGCACACAGCAGGGTAGGCAGAGGGAACCTAGTGTTAAGACACTCCGTTCCCCACTTTCTGCCGAATTCTGGAGGCATTGCGTGTTGAGTGGCAGAACTCAAGCGCGGCGTTGAGTTCTGCCACTCAACACGCAATGCCTCCAGAATTCGGCAGAAAGTGGGGAACGGAGTGTCTTAACACTAGGTTCCCTCTGCCTACCCTGCTGTGTGCGGGATACAGCGTGAAGCTGATTTATTTATTTATTTTATTTTATTATAGTTGTCAATCAATTCTGCTTAAACCAATAATCATGTATTTAAGCGGGCGAAGCCGTGGGCGGGCCGCTAGTATATAGATAAATGCATATTAAATATTTTTTTAAAAGACTTATTCAAAATTTAAAGTAGCGGATCTTGAAACCGTAGGTCTTCCGGAGGTGTAGGAATACTCAAATTTGTATATGGTTTTCTTAAAAAAATATCTTTCTGTCATTCAGAGTGTAACTGTAACACGACGGTTGTGGGTTCGACCCCACTCGAGGGAATGTATGATTGTTTCAACCACTGCCACTGCCACTCAACACGCAATGCCTCGAAATTCGAATTCGGATTCGACGGAAAGTGGAGAACGGAGTTTCTTATAACTATGTTCCTTCTGCCTACCCTGTGCGGGATACAGCGTGGAGCTGATTTTAATCATTATTGTGACATAATACCTTAAAAAATGTCAAAAATATTTATTCTATAGCATTCTCTCTTGCCAAATAATTATTCTCTGTGCAACGGAAAGAGTATAACAGAATAAGCATGGGAAAGCTGGACTGGCTTTTAATGAATTATTTATACAATTATTTTGCTTTATGTTCGAAATAGTCACTCACAAATTTTTGTAACCCTTACAGTAAATAAGTAAAAAAAAAGAATTTCATATTAAAACGAATTCTTAGAAGACAGTGCAGCGTTACTATGCGTATCCGGCTGGATCCTTTGTAAAAATCTCTCTATAGATATGCGTAGATCATGGCTTTGATGCAGCTTGATAAGAACGTATGGCTTAGTGGCCAGAGCGCTTAGAGGGTTTCCAAGAGATGAAATTCGATTCGATACATTCCATTTTTTTTATAATTAAAAGATTTTTTTTTTAAATGTTAAAAATACATTATTATATTTAAAATTTCAAACCTATTGAAAACTGTGAAATAGGTGAAAAAAGATGTATATTGCGTAAAACTTCTATTAATAAAACATCAAAAAGAATTACCTTTTATATTTTCAATTAAGAAAGAGTAAGTCACTCTAGATATTAAATATAATATAAATATTAATACAATTGGTGTAAGTTAAGTTTATGGGACAATTTGACAATGCACTCTATATAGTTTCAGAAATAAATGGATAAAGGACACTACTAATAGTGTCTTTGAAGTTAGTGTCGTGTCGTGTCGTAAAGCTCTTTCTTTTTCTTCTACCTCCTGACATTTATTCTAGCGTTTGCCTTGCTGTTCAACTTATTCCACTTAGCACGGTCTTCAACGTCCTCGGTGGATCGATGGAGAGACCATTTGCTCTCATATCCTCGGGAAGCTAATTATACATTATATTTATAACTGAGGCCAGTCGTGGCGCAGCGGCACGTAGTGTGACTAAAACTGACTGGTTGTGGGTTCGATCCCCACTCGAGGAGATAAAATATTTACTTAAATTTATATTTCCATTTCTTCGCTCTGGTGTCGAGGTTAAACGCGGCGTTGAGTTCTGCCACTAAAACCGCAATGCCTCCAGAATTCGTCAGAAAGTGGGGCACGGAGTGTCTTAACACTAGGTTCCCTCTGTCTACCCTGCTGTGTACGGGATACAGCGTGAAGCTGATTTTTAATTTTTATAACTTAGTATCCTCGCACTTGTCAAAAAAAAAATTAAGCAAACACACAAAGTATTAAATAAAATAATGTTATAAAAATACATAAGTTATACAATAAGGCTGCTATATGCGATATGTTGATATTTGATACAAAGTGAGCCAAGTCTATACAAAACAAGTACTCCACGACAACACATCAAAATATTAGAAGACAGCTGCGCCAAGATATCATTGAAACCAGATAATTATATTAAAGCCTAAATCCACTTCGTTTATAATTATCTCAGTTTCTACATAATTAAATGACATATTTGTTTTAGGTCGAAACGCGGTGCAATATTTTTGCTTTGATTGTCATAATGCAAAAGTTATGTTTTGTGTCCAGCCCTCGTTGGTTTTAGGTCAGTGGGTTTATTTACGACACTAGGTTTAATTTATAGCACTGTGTTATCTGCGTACGTATTTTATCGCCAACTAAATCGAATTCCATATTTGTGATTGATTGTCAATAAGTTTTAGAGTCTTATCAATTTCGAGTTCATCAACGATGACTCAAATCGAGCGTTTGATCGCTGACTATTATTTATTTTGGATGACAAAACATGTCGCCTTTATATAATGTATTTCTCAATGTTTCTTATATTTATATTCGCTATCAACTATAGTTACGTACATATATAAATTAAACTAAATTTCGATAATTCATAATTTCACAACAAACTAAAATCGAATCTGGAACCATTCAATAATACCATAATTCAATGTATCACGTTATCTAAGCTGATTGATATATTGCTGCAGCTTAAATCACTGGGAACCTATCGGAGGCTATCATAACTTCCATGACTGTTTTACATAAGACAAGAAACCAGAACAATAGGGCTGTAGATGTAATATTCTATAGTATAGTATAGAATTAATTTAGACGTTAAGCTCCTTTCTACGACCCTTTACCTTGACTCGCCGCTCCCAGCATACCGCACGTCTTAACTACTTGCGTGTATACTGCTATACGCGTTTGGCACGTGGCTATTTGTTATCTCAATATTCTGATATTAATCCATTTTGTTATATAATTGTAATTGTAATTTAATAATTTATCATTCGGTTTATTGTTGTAGTGTTGTTTTTTTTTCAGCTTCACGCTGTATCCCGCATGTAGCAGGATAGGTAGGTAGGTAGAGGTAACCTGGGAACCTAGTGTTAAGACATTCCATTCCAATTAAGATATTTCCGTTTTTTACTTTTTGCAAAATTCTGAAGGCAATACGTGTTAATTGGAGAAACTGAGAGAGAACGAGGAAAATAAAAATATTAAATATTTCATTTGCTCGAGTGGGAATCGAACCCACAACGTGTCGTGATTATAGTCGTATGCTTGTGCCCACTGCGCCACGATAGGCTTTAAGGAAAAATAGAAAATCATAACAATATGACCATAATATGTACTCATTATTGTTCTTTAAGATATTTATAAAATAAAAAAAATAAATAAATCAGCTTCACACTGTATCCCACCTACAGCAGGGTATGCAGAGGGAACCTAGTGTTACACTCCGTTCCCCACTTTCTGCCGAATTCTGGAAGCATTACGTATTGAGTGGCAGAACTCAAAGCCGCGCTTAATCTCGACACCAGATTTAAGAATTTAAGTAAATATTTCATCTCCTCGAGTGGGGATCGAACCCACAACCAGTCGGTTTTACAGTCACACCTCGTGCCGCTGCGCCACGACTGGCCTCTAGATATTTATGTTTAATATAATTTAAGTGTTTCTGTCGCATAAAAGTTGATTTTCACATAGCATTGCAAAAGGCAGTTATTTTGCGTCTATATCGTAGTTTTCTATTACTATACACAATAGCTATAACTTCCATAGCTGACACTGACCGGAATAGAATTATAAAGCTCATTTTATTCGACGATAAAACATGCATCAAGCGTATTTAATATCTCGATAGCGACAAACGCTTACGACGATAAGGCGAGTCATATTATTAAAGATTGAGGCCAGACGTGGCGCAAAGTGTGAGTGTAAACGCGATTGGTTGTGAGTTCGATCCCCAGTCGAGGTAATTAAATATTTAAATTTAATCAATAATTAATCAGCTTCACGCTGTATCCCGCACACAGCAGGGTAGGCAGAGGGAACCTAGTGTTAAGACACTACGTTCCCTACTTTCTGCCGAATTCTGGAGGCATTGCGTGTTGAGTGGCAGAACTCAACGCCGCGATATTTAAATTTATATTCCCATTTTCTCGCTCTGGTGTCGAGATAAAGTGCGGCGTTGAATTCCACCATTCAATACGCAATGCCGTCAGAATTCAGCGGAAAGTGGGGAACGGCGTGTCTTAACACTAGGTTCCCTCTGCCTACCCTGCTGTGCGTGAAAGCTGATATAATTTAATTTTTTTTAAACGAATTTAATATCTCGATATATTATTTAAAACGTCTATAGGCGATCTAATAAATTCCCACGCGAAACCGACTTAAACATAGACAGAAAATAATAAACAGGCTGCAATCGGTGTAAATTACCGTCAGCCGACAGCAGCGTTTACGGGCGACGTCTCGCGTATTGAAACTAAATCATATCGACCACGTGACCCCCGGACCCCCACCCGGGTACAAAATACAAATAATTCCCTTAATGAACTTTGATTAAATTGTGATTTATAATTTTTAGCGCCTATCACCCGCTGAGGGCGTGCTGTAAATTATTATTTTATACGTACTAAATACAATAGATTTAATGGTTTCGTGAATCGTTCTAGTGTTGAGATATATGTATAGATCCTGGACTGAATATATAAAACCGATAAGGATGGGACAAAAAAAAGCAATACTGTAGGTATTTCAAACAAGGAAATCGATCAGTATTGATTGGCATCATTTTTTTTTAAACACAATACAAGAGGTCATAACGCACAGATGCAGAAGCGTAACTGTAATAAGGCATTTGTGAATTGGATTCCCACTCGTAGGGTAAATTATTATTTATTTATTTGCTCTGGTACCAAGCTCTACCCTGCAGCGTAAAGCAAAAAAATCTATTTATTTTTTTATTTTGACACATTTTTGACATTTTGACTGTAATCAGATAATTTAACTTCAACCGCATAAAACATCTCATTTAGATACGAATTTTATATTATTTTTAATTAAATTATATTCATAATCATTAATCCAAGTTAAATTTTAACCCTTTACGGTATTAAATAAACAAAAAAGAACCCAATAGCAATAACTAGTATTATACAATAATATGGATATTTTACTCATTTAGAAATATGTAAAAAATATCAATTTTTACGTATGGCTAAGTGGTCAGAGCGCCTAGTCGGTTTACAGGAGGCGGCGGTTCGAGTCCCGCTACGTTCAAATTGTATACGTTTTCTAAATAAGTATTTTTCTTTAGTAAGTGTGCAATAACACTTTAAAAAATTTAAAATATGGATATTTTTTTTGGTAAATTTTCTTTCATTTTTCATAAAACTTGCCTGTACCTCACCAAATATGGCACTAGAACAAATCTAATCTTATTTAACTTAGCAATTAGTACACATTGAATGTTTTAAAGCAAATTTTATCGGTGTCCTCGGGCGACCGGCGTGTTCTACTGTGGTCGAACAGACCTCAACACGCCATATCTGATATGTATTTACTGTTTCCACGTACAAATGGTTATTTGTAACGATTTCTGCCTAATGCATTCATCATCTACCACTTCGCCATTCATAACTTAAGTTTATAGCATTTGAAAATTTTATTTATGTATTTATTTGGTTCGAAGTTTCATAATGTGGACTTCGTAGCGCAGTGGCCAAACGTATTGCTGTAAACGCCACTGTCGTGGGTACAATTCTGGCTAACTGGGTTAAATTGATTATTATTTAGGAATATTTTTATATCTATGCTCTGGTGACAAGGCACATCGTTCGGCGGCGTTGAATTCCGCCACTCACCACGCAATGTCTCGAAAATTCGGCGGATGGAGTGTCTTAACTTTAGATCCCTCTGCTTACCCTGCATCATGCTGGATACAGCGTGAAACTGGAAATGTCATCAATAAGAATAAGTAAAAAACTATATAATTTGTATTAAATACAAGATAGCCCGCGACCCGTATGCGGCTTCGCCCGCTTGAACTTCAAAATTACTCTATTAATAATTGTGAATTACTTTAGTGTTCTCAACAACATCACAACAGCCGTGGTTGTCGTAACGTCGGTGTCTTTTATATACCAAATGAAATGAGTTATCTATATTTTTTGCTGTACTCTATAATACCATCCGCTCGCTTTGAATGAATTAACAAGGCTATAATAGAGATTATCTCGACCGACCATTTATTACGTCTCTTAATTACTGTTCGGCACAATCAATTATGTTCTTTAAGATTACAATTAGATGTAGGTATGTGAATTATAATAAGTATGATTGGACATATATATATATTTTTATTTATTTATTTTTTTTAGCGTCACGTACGTGATGCCATGTTCGGGATACAGAACCCGTACATAGGGGAGTGGCCTAGCGCAGCGTTGAGTGACGAAACTCAACGCTGCACTTCGCTTCAACACCAGAGCGAAGAAAATGGAAATATTAATTTCCCCGAATAATCGAACCCATAACCTTTTTACAGTTATATTTTGTGTCTCTGCACCACGAGTGGTCTCTACTGACCTATATTATCATACATGTAAATATATACATAATACCAGGTCAGTAATGCGGCCAATCGTGGCGCGGGAGCACAAAGTGTGACTGTAAAACGACTGGTTGTGGGTTTGATCCCTACTCGAGGAGATGAAATATTTACTTAAATTTATATTTACATTTCTTCGGTCTGGTGTCGAGGCAAAGCGTGACGTTGAGTTCTGCCACTCAACACGCAATACCTCCAGAATTCGCCAGAAAGTGGGGAACAGAGTGTCTTAACACTAGGTTCCCTCTGCCTACCCTGCTGTGTGCGGGATACAGCGTGAAGCTGATTTATTTATATATATCTAACGCGCTAAATATCTAGATAAGCCAATTGAGTTCAGCTTTGGTACACATTTTACTATCAAATATAATACGCAGCTTTACGTAGATAGATACCTATATATCATAGTCGTAAAGTAGAAATTAGTAAAACGTGACTAACACATTCATTATTCATTAGAGTTAATAAATTGTAGAGATATTAAGTAATGGTAGTAATCTAATAATATAGTTATGGATATAACTCTTATTGTTATATATTTAATTCACCTTGGTTCGCTTTGATTCGAGGACATCGAAAAGAAATAATATATATTAAAAAATAATCAGCTTCACGCTGTATTCCGCACATAGCAGGGTAGGCAGAGGGAACCTAGTGTTAAGACACTCCGTTCCCCACTTTCTGCCGAATTCTGGAGGCATTGCGTGTTGAGTGGCAGAACTCAACGCTGCGCTTAACCTCGACACCAGAGCGAAGAAATGGAAATATACATTTAAGTAAATATTTCATCTCCTCCAGTGGGGATCGAACCCACAACCAGTCGGTTTTACAGTCACACCTCGTGCCGCTGCGCCACGACTGGCCTCAATAATATTTATAATATATATTAAATTTTAAGAAAATATATAAAACAACAAATTTGAATTTGAGAGCTTTGGAAATATCATAAAAATATTTTATGTTACAGATGAAGCTGTTTTAGGCCCGTATTTATAAACTGCTTTCAAGTCTCATATCAATCTTGAGATAACGTTTTCATTAATAAATTGTATACTGTACTCTGTAAAACGTAAAACTAACGTTTTTAAGTATCTCTCTGCGTAAAAATATCTCTCTTATCTTTATCTACGTCATCCATATAACACAATACGTCCGCACATCTCCGCTGTCGTCACGCGACTAATCAATTGGCGGCCCGAATGATGTCTTCATCAGCCGCCCGAGGGCGTAACGCCCTGCGCTTGCGCAGCCCGCTTTGTGCTTTTGAGCTGTTCAAGCTTATCCAGCTTTAATTGTATAGCTGATACACTCTAGCTTTAGGAATAACTTTCACGGTTGATAGAAAATTATCTTAAAGCCCATAAACAATGAATATCGAAAACATTAGATCAGAGTTTAAGTTTTGTAGATATAAACACACATACGGACCTACACTTTGTTACGCTCGTTAAACACTTCATTACGTTTTCTCTTTCATTTCACCGACACCAACTGCAAATAAATGAAAACGTAGAAAGCCAGCTATGGAAGTCTTAGTTAGGGCAAACGCCATTTATTTAGCCAATTGAAACTGACCACTTAAAGGAATCACTGTGCGGAGAGGCAACAAATCCCAACAAATTGAACAGGATCGGCAATTACAGAAGACAATGCGTGCGTGAGAGCGAGGTGCGCGCACGCAGCCCGCGAATTAGACTGGTTGTGGGGCGGCGGTAATTGGGGGTTCGTTCCCACGGGCTGGACCCGGACAGGTGGATTCCGTTTTGTTGTTTTCTAACGGGTTAACATTAGTTCGATGACCTATCTATGGTAAACAAATGACGCGATACTTTTTATGTAATTTTTATTTTTTGTTATTTGTGTTACTATGAACATATTTACGCAATGATTTGTAAAGTTATTTAATTTTATAAGGCTGTCAGTGGCATAAGCGTTTGACTGTAATCGCGACGGTTGCGAGTTCCACTCAGAGTTTTGAATGATTGTTTATTAATATTTTAATTTTTTCGCTCTAGTTACAAGGCAAATGCGCGGCGTTGAGTTCCGCTTCTCAACCCGCAATGCCTCGAAAATTTGGCGGAAGTGGGGAACGGAGTGTCTTAACACTAGATTCTATCTGCTTACCCTAGTATATCCGGAATACATTAAACGTGAAGATAAAAAATAGGTTTAGGTAACAATTAAGTGAATAGAGAGAGAACTTAAAGTATTTCGTTATTGTATTGTGTGATTGTATTAGATTTTTATATTGAAGAAACAAAATTTCAAATAGCAAACAGTAATTTAGTAAGCAAATTATAGAATCATGTTTATTTAATGAAAGTAGGCAATAGGAACGGTTTCGTTATATTAATTACTTGTAATGCTAAAGGTTACCTTTAAGCTCGGGCCAATCATAGAACATGGTGCGAACAAGCAAGTGTAATGATTACATGATGGTTTTTTTAGAAGGTAGACAGAGGGAACCTAGTGTCAAGACACTCCGTTTCCCACTTTCCGCTGACTTATTAGGGCATTATGTGTTGACTTGTAGAACTCAACGCCACGCTTTGTCTCGATACCAGAGCGAAGATTGAAAGTATTAAATATTTCATTTCCTTAAGCTGAAATTGAACCCACAACCTTTCGCGTTTACAGTCACGCGCTTGAGTCACTCCGACACAACTGGCCTCTCATCTCATCTGTCGTTCATGATGCTGAAGTTAGAAATTGCATCAAAGCCACGTCGTATAAGTATGACATGTTCATATAAAATGATTATATCGTAATCTCTCAAGAAATTACAATCTATTTGAGATACAACGTTGAATCATAGGATTGCGCAAACAACAGCTAAGAAGACAAACCTATACTTATTTAGGAAACGTATAAAAATTTGAACGTAGCGGGACTCGAACCCGCGCTTCTTGCAAACCAGGCCAGGCGCTTTAGACACTTTACGTCTTTAAGTATTTTTCTTTCTTAAGTGTCGAATAACACTTTAAAAATGTTAAAATAAAAAGACGAACTCAGATCTCACAAAATCTTGATTCGCTGCGTCTATTCAGTGGTCGTGTAAACACAGTTCTGGCTCTATTGTGTCTCTATCAAACTAAATATCCATATCTAAACTATTAGTAATCAATGGTAAATGCATTGACATTAGAATAAATTACGCGAGAACGAAGTTTTACATGGAGTTCCAGTATTCACAAAATGGAGCACGAATAAATTTAAATAATAATATAACCGTAGTTTAATCGAAACGCACTGTGTTAATTTCAATCGAGAAGATCCGATCTAAAACTATCGATATCGATACAGTATCGATTCGCGAAATCGTTTTTAATAAGGTATCTGTTGGTTTGGTTGATGAACGTTTGAATGAGTATTATTGCCTTATGCGTTTTGGTGTAGCCTGAGCGGTATTGGCACGTCTCTTAATGATTTAATACCTATCGTTAGTGCGGTGCTTGTAAAATTGAATTTAAAATCGATTACAGTACAGTTTACACCGTCATGACACGGTTAGTTATTATTTGAATGTATATGGTGATAGTTGTAGGTTCTATTCCCAATGGAGAATTTGAATTATTTAGTATTTAACAGGGGCGTAGAATTCCACCACTTGACACGGTGTCTCCAGAACAAGCAGATAGTAGAGTTATATATAGAGGTCACTAGTAGCGCAGGGGCACAAAGTGTGACTGTTAAACAGATTGGTTGAGGGTTCGATCTCCACTCGAGGAGATGAAATATTTACTTAAATTTATATTTCCATTTCTTCGCTCTAGTGTCGAGGCAAAGCGGGGCGTTTGGTTCTGCCACTTAATACGCAATACCTCCAGAATTCGGCAGAAAGTTGGAACGGAGTGTCTTAAAACTAGGTTCCCTCTGCCTATCTTGCTGTGTGCGCGATACAGCGTGAAGCCGATTTATTTATTTATTTTATTTATTTAGAGTGATATAAATTACTAGGTTGCCTCTTCTCACTATCGCTGTTGCAGCAAATGCATTATCCAGAAAAAAGTAAAATTCACTAATAATTATAATGTATTAAATCTACTTCTGAGGCGAGTCGTGGCGCAGTGGCACTACAGTATGACTATAAACGCGACAGATTGTAAGTTCAATGGACACTCGGGGAAATAAAATATTTAAAATTTCCATTTCTTCGCTCTGGTATCGCGGCGTTGAATTCCGCCAGCCAGCACGCAACGCCTCCAGAATTGCAATGACTTAACACTAGGCTCCCTCCGTCTACCCTGCTACATATGGGATACAGTGTGAACCTGAAAACTCAATTTATATATTTAATTTATAAAAAAGGGAACCCATTTATAATTTACCCAGCAAAAACTGAGGTTTCTAATTGCAAAACTAACCGTATAGGGCCGTTCAACACGCACTGTCAGCCATTCATTGCGTATAAGGAGCTGCGACATGTCCGCGCGACACTACACACGGCGGTCGCGCTACCGTATAATCGTATTCACACCTTTATATACGACTACCATTCTGAAACTAATCCCGGTGCTGGTGACCACCTTAATAAGTTAAATTTAGCAAGGCATAATTAAATGCTTGAAAAAGAAATTAATTTTTTTGGTTAGGAAATGTTTGTAAAATAGGTAGAAATGGAGAAAGGAGGACTTTAATTTTAGATTGTCGCTGCCTCTCAAAACACTCTCTCTTTGTCACTGCCTCTCAAAAATTTCTAAACATTTTTATTATTAATTAAATTAAATCAGCTTCACGCTGTATCCCGCACACAGCAGGGTAGGCAGAGGGAACCTAGTGCTAAGACACTCCGCTCCCCACTTTCCGCCGAATTCTGGTGGTATTGCGTGCTGAGCAGCGGAACTTAACGCCGCGCTTTGCCTCGACACCAGAGCGAAGAAATGAAAATGTAAATGTAAATAAATATTTCACTTCCTCGAGCGGGGATCGAACCCACAACCAGTAGATTTTACAGTCACATTTTGTGCCTCTGCGCCACGACCGGCCTCGACGACATTTTTATTATCATGCAATATTTTTATTGTATGATAGTTTAGAAAGAAATATTGACTTCATATGTCTAACATACAGTATAAAGAAACAATATTTCAATTGAGCTATTCATAGTCTTTTCATATGTAAAATTCACACATTTCCAAAGTTTAAGACGTTTTAAGCAGATTCCAACACCGTTTAAACTAAAAATAACCTTAATTTTTAAAGTGTATTAAAATTATATTACTACTACTGAATGTAAATAATAAATACATACCATTTTATATGTATTTAGTAAATGTATCTTGGAAAATAGAATAGTTATAGCTTTAGTATTTATAAAAACTAATTTACTAATAATGTTTTTATAAATTTGAAAAATTCATAGAAGTAAAAAAAACAAAATTAAAAAGTTTTTTCCTTTTTTAAAGTGTTAATCCACACTTAGAATCCATCGGATCCCAGGAGGCGCGGGTTAAAATTTTTATACGTTTTCTAAATAAGTAAAATTAAAAAGGCCAGGCCAGTGGTGGCGTAGGGACACAAGTGTGTGACTGTTAACGCGACTGGTTGTGACTTGGATCCCAACTCGAGGAAGTTAAATATTTATTTAAATTAATATTTTCATTTCTTCGCTATGGGGTCGAGGTAAAGCGCAGAGAACGAAATGTCTTAACACCAGATTCCCTCTGCCTTTCCTTCAGTGTACGGGATACAGCGTGAAACTGAAAAATAATATATATATATATATATATATATATATATATATATATATATATATATATATATATATATATATATATATATATATATATATATATATATATATATATATATATATATATATA
>JAATLQ010034768.1:0-24572 GCA_013421005.1 Heliconius erato x Heliconius himera
GTAGTCGTTGAAAATATCAAACAAACGGGAAAACATTCAAAATGTCGATGCGTTATGACACGAACGTAATGACAGAAGCAAATGTTTTTTTTTAATGTTTTTTATTTAATGGCCTGATTTTGCGATGACAAACAGATGCAAAAATGCAAAAAATCATTAGACAAGGTGTGATTGTCAATCAGCTGTCACATCTCTGACTTAAAATATGATTGATTTTAATCGATTAAGGATCTAAATCTAATTTTTTTCATTTTTCTCCACTTCCAGAATGTCAATTAATTTATTATTTGCTATTCTAAAAATAAAAAAAAATTGTAATTTTTTAGATCACATCTCAATTCTTTACGTGACGGCCCAAAAGTTTCATTCTCCTTTCTGCTTCACGCTGTATCCTGCACACACTACAGCAGAGTAGGCAGAGGGAACCGAGTGTTAAGACACTCAGTTCCCCACTTTCTGCCGTCTGGAGGCATTGCGTGTTGAGTGGCCGACCTCAACGCCGCGCTTAACCTCGACACCAGAGCGAAGAAATGGAAATATAAATTTAAGTAAATATTTCATCTCCTCGAATGGGGATGGAACCCACAACCAGTCGGTTTTACACTCACACTTCGTGCCGCTGCGCCACGACTGGCCTCAAACTATAACGATAACTTCATGACTAAACTATTCATTAAACCATAAACCTGAACTACTTGAGAGATATCATCAGTGCTAATATTAGGTGAAGATTCAAAATTAAAATTGAGTATTTCGTGCCTTATTATACTATATTTAACGGTTAGTTAAGTTAGTTAAGAGAACAAATATAGTCATTAAAAAACAAATATTAAAAAAAAAATTAGCTTCACGCTGTATCCTGCACACAGCAGGGTAGGCAAAGGTGGTGTTAAGACACTCCGTTCCCCACTTTCTGCAGAATTTTGGAGGCTTTGCGTGTTGACTGGCCGAATTCAACGCCATTCAAAATATAAATTTAAGTAAATATTTCATCTCCTCCAGTTTAGATCGAACCCACAACCAGTTGGTTTTACAGTCACAATGCGTGCCGCTGCGCCACGACTGGGCTCTAAATATTTTTAATTTTTTAATTATTCTTTTTAGATGTGATTTGAATTAGAAATGTAACTTTTAATTGACGCACTTGACCCAAGTCAAATTGGTTGGTGGTCCCACCTATAATCACATTATCAATTATTATGTAGTGGCCGTGTAGTAGTCGTGGCACAAGCGTGTAAATGTTAACGCCATAGGTTGTGGGTTCGATTCCTACTCTTATAAATTAAATAATTTGATTAATTTATTTCCTCACTTTGGTAACGAACCAAAAGGCGACGTTGCGCGGGGAATGATTTATAGTTATTTATTTTTATTTATACGCTCAGATAATGAAGCTTGGAGTTGAGTTCCACCACTCAATACACAATGTCTCGAAAATTCGGCAAAAGAGTGTTTTAGCACTAGGTTCCCTCTGCGTGCCTTGCTATACAGACAAAAAAAACTGTGAAACTGATTATTGTTCCTCCTTGCACTTTTGTTATTAAGTAGTTCTATACGACATGTGCGGCCAGTCGTGGCGCAGAGGCACAAAATCGATTGGTTTCACATCCTCGAGCGGGGATCGGGAAATATTTATTTAAATTTATATGTTATTTCTTCGCTCTAGTGTCGAGGCAAAGCGCGGCGTTTAGTTCCATCACTCAACACGCAATGATTCCAGATTTCGGCGGACAGTGGGGAATGAAGTACCTTAACACTAGGTTCCCTCTGCCTACCCTGCTGTGTGCTGGATACTGCATGAAGCTGATTTCATTTAATTTATTTAACATGTGTAAAATGAATTGAAATTATCTCAATACTTAAGTAATTTCTTTTGTGACTTACAAAAGCTGCAGTTGGAGAGCAATGCAATGCAATAAATTAAACAGAAACTCAAATAAAAACCACAATTTAAAAAAAAATCGCTAGTAAAAATATATTCCTCAGTTTTTACAGTCTATGAACCTCACAATATATGAATGTGATGGTAACGAGCCGGAACATCACGAATTTGAGGATTTCAGCAACAATAAGAAAATTACTCGCTCGGATACTTTGTGATGTTATTAGTGTTTGTTATTTAAAGTATAGAATCCAGTGTAAATTATCATAATATGGTAATAGTTTATTTTCAAAATAAAGAATAAAAAAAATATAAGGCCAGTCGTGGCGCAGGGGCACAAAGTGTGACTGTAAAATCGACTGGTTGTGGGTTCGATCCCCTCTCGAGGAAGTAAAATATTTATTTACATTTATATTTTCATTTTTAGCTCTGGTGTCGAGGCAAAGCGCGGCGTTGAGTTCCGCCACTCAACACGCAATGCCTCCAGAACTCGGCGAAAAGTGGAGAACGGAATGTCTTAACACTAGGTTCCATCGGCCCACCCTGCTGTGTGCGGGATACAGCGTGAAGCTGATTTAATTTGATTTTATTTAAAAAAATATAATAGTCATGGGAGTCTGATAAAATAAACAAATCACATATAGAATAATTTTATTGTTTTTAAAATATCTAGCGTATGTCAAACTAGATAAAACTATATATTTTGATTTTATAATTGGGGAACTATTAGAAGCGGTGTTATTTTTTCTCTTTAATGAAATTTATGAAATATTAACATTTTAAACAAATATCAGGATATTTTAAGGCTATCCTCAGAATAAATATTCCATGATGACTCTTAAAGTTTGTCAGCTACCCTCATTTATTTGTATAAGAAGATAGATTTCAACTAACGAGCGATTGGCACCTGAAGGAAAGTCGTTAGCCGAAGGCCCACTCGAGGTCGAGCGGTATCAGTCTTACCCGAATTGACTTCGTACTATAACCTTAAAATGTATAGATATGACATTAAATATATTAATTTTGATTACTTTTGATCTGAGTTTTATTAATTATGTGATTTTTTTTAGTTTTCTAAATATTATCTATGTATAATGAAATTTCATAAATTTGACACAGTTATATAATAGTAAATACGGAGAAGGAAGTGCAGAATGGTATTTTTTAAATGATAATGCATTAAATCAATAAAAAATATTAGATATGTCAGCCTAGCTAGCTAGTATATTGATCACTATATATAGTTTAAGGCAATGCGTTTTAAACGCGTCAACAATTTTTTTATTACAGGGAAATACATTATATCGTACGCTGTCACCATCTATAATTTTCAGACGATCGCCATCTTTCAGTATCTGCAATTTTAACATATTTTATATCGTATATTATTACAGTATTGTAAGAATTTGTAGGAATAGTTTTGGTTTAAATAATCCAGAAAAGAAACTGAAAAACATAGACAAAATTATATTATGTTCCGTCCAAAATGAGAAGAGAAGATTGAAGTTTAAAGTTTTTTTTTTTTTTATAAAAGTTTGACGACGTTGAGCTGCTAATTACTATACCACCAGGTTCTCTTTAGACTATATGAGAGATAAGCTAAGAAATTAAATGCATTTTTTACACATTCTCATCTAGCTGATAAAACAAATCTCAAAATTTATCCTTTTATTAGTAGTATTAAAGCATAAATTTTATAATTGCTTCAATTTTAATGCTTTATTTTTGAAATTTTTGCAAAAGTAAAAAAAGCTATTTACTGTAAGGTACTGTACTATCATATAACCATCGCCTTTACCAAATAGAATAAACGACTATTATAGACTTGTACTATCTAAGACTTCCTTAATTCTATTTGCATCTTGAACGGCGCTAGTAAGAATTTCCAAACTGTTGTTAAGTGTACAAATTACTTAATTTAATGTTAAGTTGGTTTCGATCACTCAAGAGCAGTTAGATTAGCGGAAACGCGTAGTAAGTAGGCTATCTACTAATTAGATCTATACGTTCACATAATAAATACGTATTATAAGCATGTCCAGTCAGCCAGTCGTGGCGCAGCGGCACGAAGTGTGACTGTAAAACCGACTGGTTGTGGGTTCGATCCCCACTAGAGGAGATGAAATAATTACTTAAATTTATATTTTCATTTCGTCGCTCTGGTGTCGAGTCAAAGTGCGGCGTTGAGGTCTGCCACTCAACACGCAATGCCTCTAGAATTCGGCAGAAAGTGGGGAACTGAGTGTCTTAACACTAGGTTCCCTCTGCCTACCCTGCTGTGTGCGGGATACAGCGTGAAGCTGATTTATTTATTTATTTATTTAATCATATTATTCATCAAAAATAAAGCTAAAATTAAGTTTTACAGCTTAAATGTTTTTTAACTTTATATTGTAAAAAATAGTGAAAACTATTCCGTGCTACAATTTTAGTCAATTTTAATATAATGCGTGGTGGGTGGATCATCTTAATGATACCTTTAGTACGAATACACTAATATTTATGAATAAGAATTAGAATCCAAATCCATGCAGTTTAATGGAATCAAAACATACATAGATAGCATTTATGTGTCGTTTTTGCTGTATAAAATTTGCCCGTTCTTCCCGTTGACGTACACTGGGTATGTATGTAGTTGTGAAATTCGGCAAGTGAGAATTTATAACACAAATAAAGTAAAAAATCTAAAAAGTGAAAATAAATAGATTTTCATAGAAAAAAATATAATAAATTTAAAAGAAAATATTCTTTTTCTATGAAAAGATCAATAAATATATATAAGTGCATAAGTTTATCAACTTTTATAAGTTGTTATTCCCGTTGACCTACAATCCTTTTGATTACACGGCAAAGAAGTTCGTACACAATGTAGCAAAATCAATTTATAAATTCTCCTATACTTTGATTTCATTGATTTAGAAGCACGATTTTGTCTGTGCATTTCAAAGAACCATATAACTAAATATTTGCTATTAATTTAGCTTGATACCTCCACACGATTTCGATATAAATGGTCTTAACAGATGGATAGACGACCAGCAAAGTGTCTGTAGGAATTCCGTTTTCATCTTTTGAGGTACGGAACTTATTTTTATAATGTTAATTTTCGTTTTAATTGTCAAATCTATATTATATTTATATTCTTTACTTCACTTGCAATTGGATATCAAATGTTATTACAAGTAAAGGTAACAACTAAATTACATAAATCGAAATATAATAATCTCCAGAATTCGGCAGAAAATGGGGAACGGAGAGTCTTAACACTAGGTTCCCTATGTCTACCCTGCTGTGTGCGTGAAGCTGATAAAAAAAAAAGAAAGAAATATAATAGTAACGTAAGATACGTTATCTTAGAATATTCTGCAGTAGATTACATCGACTTATAATAGACCGTATAAAAATATTTCTATTTAAAATATTCAATAAAGAAATGGGCGCCATTTTGAAAGGAGGCAAAGGCTGGAATACAGAAATTAGTAATACTAATTTCAAGAAACTATCCCCGGTCTCTCGCTAGGGATGCATGAGATCTACATTTCGGTCAGTTGGAATTTAATATCTGCATCATATACAAACATTTCCGAGTTACAAACGTGTTCCCTGCTCTTTGGTAACTGACTTTATACAGGGTGCGTTGTTATGTATAAGTTTTTTTTTTATCCAGATTAAATATTCTGTGTTTTGTCTATATTGTTACAGTTTTTTGGTGATTTTGTACAAATTGAGTTATTATTACACTGTTATTGATGTTAAAATAAAATTTCCTAAAAATATATTAAAAAAACAATTTTCACAATATATTTAAATCTAAAACATGCAAATAATAACAAAATATTATATTGTCAACAAATCAATTAACTGCGAATAACCCAATATCCTAGAACTGGGCGGTCTCAAACAAAAACAACCTTTGTTTATCCTAACAAATTTAATCCAGCCAAGTCTAAATCCTAAACAATAATTCGGTACACCCTGTCATACTAAATACACTAGCGCCAAGAAATTACGGACGGTCAAAATATCTTAGTTATGACCACTCCTGTCCGGCGCACGGCTTACGTTTGCCAAGTTTGCCCCCTTAAGGCATAGTTCACCCCATCCCCCATCCCCCCATCCCCATCCCTCATGGTTATTAATAAATCTATCTGTGCATATTCCGAAAGTCAAAGACAGTTGCGGTGGGATTCAAATGGGATAGGATGCTAGTGGAACATCTTTCCTCTAATTGATTTTTCGTTAAAGTGCGATCGGGATCGTAGAAAGCTATCTGTATATATTTTTTTCAGATTCACACTGTATCCCGCACACAGCAGTGTAGGCAAAGGGAACCTAGTGCTAAGACACGTTCCCCATTGTTCGACGAATTCTGGAGGCATTGCGAGTTAAATGGCAGAACGTAGCTTCGCGCTTTGTTTCCCACTAAATCGTAGAAATAAACATAATATGAAATATTTAATTTACTCCAAGTTCATATTGAATCCACAACCTAACGCGTGAACACGCTTGTGCCCCTGCGCCACGAGTATGCATGTTTTTCTTTATTTTAGTTCGATTTTTTGTTAGTATATACTATCAGAAGTAATAGCAAGCGATTAACTTTAATTCTAAATGAATCTAAATTAGATTCAAATGAGTGGACTGATCTTATGAGCTATGATGGAAATAGGGGTATCTGTTAGGTTAAGAGAAACTGCCGTTTTCCAATTAAAGACATAGAAAGAGATACAATTTAGTTAACTAAATTGTAACTAACTGTAACTTTAAAGTTAAAACATGTAATAATCTTTAAGTAAGTACTTTCATATATTAAATTAAATTAGCTTCACGCTATATATTAATTGTACAATATTTAAATTACTTATCACTCATATATATATAGAGAGAGGCCAAAAATGGCGCAGGGGCACTCACTATATCACATTTCCTCGCCTTGGTGACGACGCAAAGTGCGGCGTTGTGTTCCTCTACTCAACACTCAATGTTTCTAGAACTCAGCAGAAAAAAGGGAACTGAAGTATCTTAATACTAGATTTGAAGGTTCCCTCTGCCTACTCTGCTACTTTACATTGATACTCTGCTACTTTTATATTGATAAAAAAACATGTCGAAATTTAGGCGTAAATTTGGGAACCTTGCTATGCGGTAAAGAAACGTAAAGCTGAAAACATAAAACAAAACCCCCTTTAACTCGTCCAATAATCAAAGAGGCCAGTCGTGGCGCAGCGGCACGAGGTGTGACTGTAAAACCGACTGGTTGTGGATTGAGTTGCGCGGCGTTGAGTTCTGCCACTCAACACGCAATGCCTCCAGAATTCGGCAGAAAGTGGGGATCGAAATGTCTTAACACTAGATTCCCTCTGCCTACCCTGCTGTGAGCGGGATACTACGTGAAGCTGATATTATAATCAAAGGCAAATTAAATAAATAACCAAAATTAAAATATAATTTATAAACAGTACGTGTCGCTATATTTCAACAATTGTATGGATAAAGCAAATTAGATCCATACGACGCCATTGTCCGGCGGTCAGACGTCTTGTCCCTAAGTAATTGACTTACTAGTGTGTAATGAATTCTGATTCTGATTTCCCTTTGAAATGTTCGAATTTGTGGAGAGAAGTTACTTCTCTATTATGAATTTTGGAAATTTGTATGCATATATTGAAATGTCTTAGACTAAATTCTTTATCTCATACCTGAACTCATAAAATTTAATACAGCATCTTAACTCATATTAATTAGAAACTTAAATATAACAAAAAACTTTTTTTCTTTTATTATTTACACTCTTATTCCTTATTATGAACACTTCATCATCGTCATCATCACATTTCATAACTTTTTAGAGGTATAGCTTGAAAGGTAGCAAAATCTAATTTAATAGGCCAAATTACTTTGTTAGTAAAAGAAAATATTTAAAATATAAACATTCTCACCAATGGGAACCAGCTATCTTACTAAAATTATAATTTTAAAGTCTACATTATCGAAATTGTGACTAGACGAACTCGCATTGTTCATTTTACCTAAGTGCTAACATATAACAAATATGACTAAAATATTACAAGACCGTACCTTCAAACATTTTTTTTAAATAGGATACATATTTTTTGCGTTGTAACCGCATATGGGTAGGCACAGTGAGCCTATACCTGCCTGTCACTTTCCGCCAAATTATGGTTTTGCCTTAATACCAAAGCAAAGAAACGAAAATATTAAATATTTCATTTTCAATGCAAACAAGCCCCTGCCACGATTGGCCACAACTATTTTACAATATCTAATATTCAATTCTTTATCATTTATCAACATACAGCTTTCAATAAGTGATATTCCGTGGCAGGTACTCCAAGAATTTGCTGGCAAGCAATCGTTATACTTAGAACATTCTATAGTCGAGCGCCCATAAGGCCGAAACCACTCGTAAATTCCGAACGTCTTCAAATTCAACTATTTCCAACAATTGGTCAGCTTAAGATATTAAATAACTGGATATGATATTGCATAATTATTAATTTTCAGTTTATTTATGAAATTTTTATGCAGGATTTAATTATAAATGACATTAATATTTGGATGTTTTAAATAATTTGTTTTTAGAAAATTAAATTTAAGTTAAATAGTCTATAATTTACTATAAATCCTACTATCTTTATTTTTATATTTAAATCGGATCTGGCAAATATTATGCAGCATCAGAAAATAGTTTATTTTTCAAAAAAAAAATTAATAAATATTATTGGCATCCATAGATGAGCCATATCCAGAACAGGACCATCCACGGACATCAACTATGTCTTGCTTTTACACCGAGCGCGTTATTATTGTGCCTCTGTCAACGGAATATGAAATGTATTGGAAGTTGGGATGAGCCCCCCTCGCCTTGACCCGGGGTGGTGGTCAGTTGTAGGGTTAGAAATGGGAACTTGTAGGTAGATGGAAGTTTGTGAGATTTCTAATTGATAGAATATTTTATGCACTCTTTTAAAATATTTCTATAGCTTTCTGTTGTATCCCGCATGTAGTAAGGCAGAAGGAACCTGGGAACTTAGTGTTAAGATATACCGTTTCCATTAAAACACCGTTCCCAACATTCCGCTAAATTCTGGAGGCATTGCGAGTGCGTGTACATATAATACAATTAAATAATATAATTAAATAATTTAATATTTAAAAGGTAAAAAAAATATGAAATTTTGAATTTCTTTTGGACTTATAGCAAAGGAATATTATGTAAAAATGTTTTGGCCGAATTACACAAAACTTTCTTTACGGCGAAATCTTATTGTAATTATTGTATTTATTTTCACTGTATTCTTTTTCACAATGCATCATTTTCTTGCTTTGGTAAACAAACCGCGGCGTTGATTTTCGCTACTCAACACTTAACATCTCGAAAAATAGAGCGGAAAGTGAGTGTCTTAACACTAGATTTACTATCTTCAACTTTTGTCATTTCCACTTTAAGTAGGAAAACGTGACACAGCTTAAGCTAAGATATCATTAAAAAAATCACAATTCTTTTATTCTTATATCATTATAAAATTTTCATTTACATCATTATTCAAAATACACATAGGGTGTCTTTAGACGTGGTACCCCGAGGTGCAGGCACTAAGATTTAAGCTACAATCCAAACTAAACCAGTGGATAAGTATGAATGTAGCTATTTGAATTGAAACATCAAAAGGTGCTCCTTCATTTAATAATAAATCATAGAACTTAAAAAATATATACCTATTTTCTTTTGCCATATCATATTTACTTTTTTGTTAAAAATATTCTTCGCATTTTTTTTTATTAGTTATAATATCATCATTTTTTGTTAAAAAATCATATTTTTTTGTCTTATTCTGTTCGAACATAGCAGGGTAGGCAGAGGGAATCTGGCAATTTAGTTTCTCCTTTTCCTATTAAGACACGCCGCGCCTTGCCTGCTTACCACAGAGAAGAAATGAAAATATCAAATATTTCATTTTCTTTAATGGAAATCGAACCCACAACCTATCGCGCTTATAGTAGCACGCTTGTGTCCCTGCTCCAGCACTGACGATAGTTTCTGGTTGTTATCATATTTTATAATTTTTTATGTTTTTTGGGTTCCGTACCTTTTAAGGAAATAAGAAAGGAAAATATCTTTAAATTTACTTTAAAATATAGCAAAAAACAGGTATTTCAACACTACAAAGGAAATCAAATAGGGTAATTAATAGAGTTCTTCCAATTGAACTAGAATTATGAAATTTGGCGGCTAGTATCTACAGATAATTAATATAAGTTTAGAAAAAAACTTTAAAACTATACATTTTTAAACTAAAAAATAATAGCTTTAAAAGAGGCGAAGTATTGGGCATTATAGCCGCTAGTTCAAGTGAACTATCAGATGACAGGGCTATGGCTAAGATGAGCTTGAATTTCAGAAAAGAAATTGTTGATGAAACATGGTCATTACAATCAAATAAATTCCATAATAATTTATGTTGGTTATAGGCAAAACCTTAAGTCTTAAAAAACAAATTCTTTTAGATATTCTTTTATATGTATGCTCTATTTATTGTTTTCAATTTCAGTAAACTAACATCATCATATTCCCTCTATCCATTTTAGAGTCACTACGTACTAAATTGTAGAAATAAGAACTCACATTATACAACGCGGCTGAAATGAAAACTTTTTATTAGGTATTAACATAATGAGGCCGTCGTGGCCCAGGGGCACAAGAGTGTGACTGAAAAGCGAATGCGAATCGATGAGCTGAAAAGGTTCGAACCCCACCCGAGGGAATTCTTATTTCTTAATATTTTTTTGGCAAAAGCCCGGTGTTAAGTTCCGCCACTTAACACGCAATGCCTCGAAAGATTTGGCGGAGAGTGGGGAAAAGAGTGTCTTATAACTATGTTCCCTTTCCCTACCCTGCTTAGAGAAATAAAGCGAAGCTAAGTTACATAATTGTATAAGTGAAATCATTACTGTACCATTCCATCAGGCATCTAAAAAAACGAATAGATATATTTTTAATCAACTTTACAGGGCACCGGATAGAGATAGCCAGTAGTGCCTAGTATACACACTTCGTTCTTCACTTGCCGCCCAAAAATTTAGTAATTTAGTGGGGGTGAAACTCAACGTTGTACTATGTCTTAAAAGAGGAGACAAAATACAATAATTCATAATTATATTACCCCGAATGGCGTTCTAATAAGCTACGATGGCATCAAGATGGAGATAAAAATTGAGATTGAATTTGATGGAGAAAAAAATCACATTCTATACAAAAGCGTAAAATAAGCTAATTAATCTTTTTACTCCAAAAAAATTATGGAAAATTAAAACACAACATAATCTATACAATATTTGTATCTATATCTTGTATCAACTGGTCACTCAGTTTAAGCAATTCAAGTAAGAAAACATTTCTACACGACTTACTTCTGAACAAACGTTACCTTCTAGATAGAACTCAATGTTTGACTTGCCGCCCGCCCTGTACTGCGGGCGAGTGTGCCTTAATTCACAAAAATTTGACTTCAGAATATAATATTTTAAGATAATAACCCCACTATGAAAATATGAATTGAACCCCACTATGAATTTTTATGCATTTTTTTTCTTTTTTTAGCTTCATGCTGTATCTAGCACATAGGAAGTAAGAAGAGGGAACCTGGGAAGTGTAGTATTGATACACGCTCCATACTTTCGCCTCATTCTTGATGGCTTTGCGTGTTGATTAGCTGTTATCATAGCTAAGAAATGAAAATAGTAAATATTTCATTTCCCCGAAAGGGAATCGAACCCACAACCTGTCGCGTTTACATTCGCACGTCCACTTTACATTAGATAATAAATAATCAACTTCACGCACACAGCAGGATAGACAGAGGGAACCCAGTGAAAGACACTCCGTTCCCCACTTTCTGCCGAATTCTGGAGGCATTGCTTTGCCTCGACACCGGAGCGACGAAATGGAAATATAAATTTAAGTAAATATTTCATCTTCTCGAGTGGGGATCGAACCCACAACCAGTCGGTTTTACATTCACAATTTGTGCCGCTGCGCCACGACTGGCCTGAACATACATTAGATGAACAACTAAAAAATTAATTCAAGCATTTTTTCGCTTTCCGTCTATAACTTAGAAACTAACTAGATTATCTTAATGTATTTATATGCGGTCAAAGCTAATTTTCGGACAATCGCTGCGGTCTTCCCTTTGGCTACGGGTCTTATGTGGGTAGCGAGGTGAGTTATGTTAGCTTTACGGTTAGAAAGGAGTGAGACTGCTTCACGTTGGCAAACAGTAAATTAAACTATTAAATACTATAGTTTATTAGTAATAAATATATATATATTATATAGTTTTGTGAATTTGGAATAAGCTTATTATACAATATTTTTAACTCAATATACTTTATGAGGTAACTAACATAAAAGGATCAGCCGAAAAAAATACAAGTAAAAATTGACAAGTACTGAAAAAATATTTAATTTTTTTTTACCTTCACGCTATCTCGTATGTGGGTGATCATAGAAAATCTATATTTAAGACACTCTTTTCTACACGTACGTACAACTCAATTTTTCGGACATGGCTTCGTCTTTGAAGCTAAGAAATGAAAATAATTCATTCTCCTGATTGAAAATCGAACCCACAACCGTCGTACCTTCAAACGCTGTACCACTACACCAACACGACCTCTGTATAAATTTACATATAATCAAATAATTAAAATCAAATAAATATAAATAAAATATCCTCAGTAGCTAAAAGGAAAGCATACATTCTATTCCACAGTATCGCGATGAAACGTAACATCAATACGTTTAAAAGGCCACAGCAGGTTATCAGCACATCTACTGGCACTTAATTGCTAACTCTGGAACTAGTGTAACAAGTGGGTTCACCTTTACTTGTATTCAAATATCATATGGAAATCGCCTAGATTGTTGATTGCGTTTCGAAAGTAGACTGGAGTAGCTTTGTTGGTATATTTTATTGTTTCTTAAGATCTGAAGACATCATGGCGTAGTGAATTAGATTATTGCACTGTTTTTATTTCCTCGGTGCGGCGTTGAGTTCCGTCAACCAGTAAGAAGTGTCTCAAATATAGGTATAGAGAAAAATAGGGTTCTTGACAATAGATTCTATCTACTGTGTTATATGCGAGATAAGGTGTGAGCCTAAAAAAAGGTTAAATCGATTAAAAATACGTAGCCCATTTTTGTAATTTGCATTTTAGTATGAAATATATAAAATGCAACAAATTTTAAGCAGTGTTCATTATAAAAATAATTTTAAACTCTAAAGCTGTCATGAGTTTCAAGTTGTCCAGATAGTTGTGATTTTAAAAGTGACTCCGTTGCTATAAGCTTGTAAAAATAAAGAATTATATATGCTTGGGAAGATGTCATTTTTTAAGCATTGTCTGAAAAATTTTTTTCATCCACTCGAATATTCGCATCAAAACTAAAAACAATGGTGGAACTTTTTGCCGCAAATTTCTCTCTTTCAATATTAAAATGCGAAATATTTTGTTTTACCCAACATTAAGGTGTATTTGATTGTTTTGGTCGAAAAAAAGTTACAAAAAATTAACTTGCCATTATTTACGTTCACATTGTATTCATCGAGTTGGTGATGCTGTTGATTTTTTTTTGACTTTGCAATATATTTTAGTAAAATTATTATATAATAGTAAAAAGATGAAAAGCTCACAAAAAAAAAGAATTTCATTTTTGTTGATTTCTAACGGTGTGGGCCATTTGCGAAACGAATATTTTAAATAAGTATAATTATTTGGAAGGAAAGATGTGTCTAGAATATCTCAGTCTGCTATTGCATGAATATTATATGAATCCACAACCATTGTATACATGTCATACGTTGTCACAAATAAATAAATAAATTAGCTTTACACTGTATCCGACAAATATAACAAGATAGGCAGAAGGAACCTAACGTTAAGACACAACGTTCCCCACATTCCTTCGATTTTTTCCAGGAATTACGCGTTGAGTGGCGGAACTCAACGCAGGGCTTTTGCCTTGGAGCCATAACCAAGAAGTGAAAAAAATAATAATACGTTTGCTTATTACACATTTTTATAAAAAAAAGTAAATAAAAAAAATGATTAAAAATACTGCAAATTACCATTTGCTTTCAAAAACTCAAGTAAACTTATATCAAGCATCGCAAAACTAAACTAACTAAACTAAAACTCACAAGGTACTCAATTTTCCAAACGGACTGCCTTAACCCTAATCTTACTACACGAGTAAGAGACGGAACGACGAACTGTAAGTAAAATGCGGCCAATTTGAGGAGCCTACCTTATCTCTGTGTAAGTTCGACATCGACAATCATTTGTCTTCGTCAATGTTGCCCGGTGATCATTTATGCCACAGCACACCCTACCCTTTCGATGGAAACATACGGGAGGTTATTCGACCAGACTTCAATATTCCATAAAAAAATCAGCTTCACGCATTATCCCGCATACAGTAGGATAGGCAGAGAGAAGGTTCCCAACTTTCCATCGAATTCTGGATATTCTCTTTTAATATTAAAAATATTATATTATGTCAAAACGACCCCACCAACCAACCATCGGGTTATAAGAGGAAGCTATGAAAAATATAGTAGTCTAATAAACCACAGTTACAATAATTATTATAGGCTTCAATGCCGTTATATAACGAGACTGGAGTCAATCAATATTACCATACGTAATAGTGGTGTGTGGTGACATTATGCCCCACCAGCGAGTGGTAATCAATACTTGTTAAGCGACGTATGATAAAATTCTATTTTAAGCATGTAGATAATTGGTTCTAACCGGTGTATGTAGTGGAGTAAGTGAAATCACTTTTTTTTTGCTTCACGCTGTATCCCGCATATAGCAGAGTAGGCAAAGGGAGCCTAGTGTTAGACAGTCTGCTCTTTACCTTCTGCCAAAAGTGGTAAATAAAGAGGCATTACGTGTTAAGTGGTGGGACTTACGACGCGGTTTGCCTCGTTTTCAGAGCGTGAAAATATTGCATATTTAATTTTCTCCATTGGGGATCGAACCCACAATCTGTCGCGCTTAGAGTGACACGCTCTTGCCACTGCGCCGACTGACCTCTGAGTTAAGTGCATGGTGTTTATATTTTGTCCTTAAAACGCTTAATACAGTACGCAATTTTTATTATTCACAATAATAATATTATGTCTTCATTCATGTTCTTGAGCCCAGTCATGGCGCACGGGCACAAACGTGTGACTGTCGACGTTATGAGTTCGATTCTCACTCGAGAAAATTAAAAATTCAATATTTTAATTTCCTCGTTTTGGTAACGAATCAAAGAGCAGCAAAAGCTCCGCTACTCAACATGCTACGCCTCTAGAATTCTAGGGAAAATGGAGAACGAAAATATCTTAATGGGAACGCAGTGTCTTAATCTAAGGTTCCCAAGTTTCCTCTGCCTACCTTGAAGCCTAAGTTAAAAAAACAACCTCAAAATAGGAATTACATTGATATATCCGGCTCTGTGCAATACTCTCACGTATGTCAAATTTTACAAATATTTCCTGCGGCATCCCTATTCCGGAACACTTAGGGTAGTATTTTGTTTGACATGTGTGGTGAGAATGACTTTGCCCTTTAGCGGGAAATTGTAGATGCTCTGGAAAAGTGCAGTGACTTCGCGGTTTCATGAAACGAACGAATGCTTATTTGTCTACGTTTTTGTTTTTGACCGATAATAATTAAGTATGTAAGTTATGGAGATAGAAGTTGCATATATATTCTGAACTACAAAAATATCCAATCCAATTATATTTTTTTTTCTGGCTTTATAACCAATATTTATAATTTTAATTATTACTGAGAATCAATAATTAAACAACGAATGTTCTTATTTTCATTATATATACCATCCTTATTTGAATGATATCAAAAAAAGATGTATGCTTGGTTAAGGAGAGAGCAATGTCTCGAAATTCAGTGGAAAGTGGGGCTTTTCCCCACTTTCCACTGAATTTCTGTTTCAAATATTTAAAAATTGGGTACCGTACATTTACAATATAAGGCACTAAATAAAAAGATGCCATCTCCAGGCTCTAGGAATAACGTAAGGTGTTGTCTTGTTTTACCTATACTTACTATATACAAAAGTAGTTATAAATTTTATAGTTTTTTATATTTATTGACTAAAATATTTTTGTTTTATTTCTATTCATCTAATATTTTTTTTCTTATATGTGAAGTTTATGCCTATATACATAAGAAAATAAACATGAAGCCCGTATTTTAGACTACTGTTTACTAAAATATTGCAGACGTATGTATTATCGTACTCCCGAAAATAACAAAACTTAAAGTTTGTATGTGTAACAATTATAGCAAATAGTAATAACTTTATTTTAAATAAGCACATTGTTTCACTTCACATAAAAAAAAAAATAGCTTCACGCTGTATCCCACACACAGCAGGGTAGGCAGAGGGAACCTAGTATTAAGACACCGTTCCCCACTTTCTGCCGAATTTTGGAGGCATTGCGTGTTAAGTGGCAGAACTCAACGCCGCGCTTTGCTAAGACACCAGAGCGAAGAAATGGAAATATAAATTTAAGTAAATATTTCATCTCACAACCAGTCGGTTTTACAGTCACACTTTGTGCCGCTGCGCCACGACTGGCCTTTACTACTTTAGATACATATACATATTAAAAAAACAAACAAATCCAACATTAATTATAAACATAACCCTATTAATTAGATAAGATACTATTTGCATACGTCCGTTTGTTTTTCAGATTCGGCACGCCCCGATGATTTCCTTACAATAACTTGGTCAAGATGTTTGGGGCAGTTAATTTAGTTTGATGAGGGTTCAACCCTCCAAGACATACTTCAGGTGGTCAGTATCTAGGACAAATATTGGAACTATTGTTTAATTTTAAGCCCCCCAGCAGTTCTTAAGGATTTGTGGGAATGACATTGGGAAAATTTACTGATATTTTTGTTTTAGTTTGACCAAATTTGTATGGAATATTGATTAATAACTCTTTATTATTGTAATGATAAGCTATATAAGAGATAAATCAGCTGCTGTATCCCGCATACAGCAGGGTAGGCGGAGAGAACCTAATGTTAAGACCGTTCCCTAGTTTCCACCGAATTCTGGGTGCATTGCGTGTTGAGCAACAAATCAACGCCGCGCTTTGCCTCGACGCCAGAGCGAAAAAATGGGAATATAAATTTAAATAAATGTTTCATTTCCTCGAGTGGGGATCGAACCCACAACAAGTCAGATTGCGCCACGACTGGCCTCTATAAGACAATAAGAATACAACAGTGAAATAAGTGATTTTTGCTCATAATACATATTCAACTATAGCACATAGAACGGACGTCTTAACACTATATTACTCATTTCCGCATTCGGAAAAGGCATAAAATAAACACCAAAAAGTCTATACGTTATGCCTTTTTTTCAAGTAATGTTAGGTGGTTCAATAGAACGGAATTAGATAAGGCGGTATATTTTTTTTTTTAACTGATGTTAACGCCGTTATCTCTATTGACCTTTACAGCGATACCAGTTGGATAGAGAAGAGGAGTACGTACGAGTTCTTAAGAAAGTATAAACACTACGTCACTGATTGAGAGGATGGCGGCGGCTAGGGCGTCCCTTGCAGAACACGAGGCGTTAACTTTGAGAAAATACATTTCAAAAACCAAAGTACTAAAATTACTATATATTTTTCTTGTTCCTATAGACATTATTTATTTAGAGATCCACAACACATTCCTTTTAACGTTCTGAGTTTCTTTATTTTAGCCTATGTGTTCTCAATCAGCCATTCAGTATCCGAAGTTTTTTATCGATAAATGTTTTAATACAAACCGAGTAGGAATCGAACTTAAAACTATCACGACAACGTTCCACCACTAAACCACAATGGATTCAAAGTAATATTTCCGCATAATTTTTAAGAGTTAATTTAAAGACAGCGCGCTCACGAGTCGCAGTCGGTTACGGTAAGATAGTTTCATTTACGTGTAACAACCGCGAAAACTTAAGACAATACGGCAAATGACAATGGCTTTTGTTTATACAACATTGTAATTATTAAAAGTGCTATTTAAATCGGTTTCTTTTTAGTTTTGAAAGGATGTGTTGTTGGATTTTTTTCTTAGATGCCTTTTTTTATATGAGGGTAGTGTATGGGTGGTAATGAGCCTGTTATACGCGATAGCTTTTTAAATATATTTCCTAAATATATTTTTATTTTATAAATATTTATATTTGTGATTTAATAGTATTTATCATTAATGTGTACACAATATCTCAACAAGATTTTTTTTCAATAAAGTAAGTAAGCACACCTTTTTGAAATAAAATATTTTATATTGTCATTTCCTCGCTGTGGTACGCTCGCTTAAAAGTGGGGCAGGGAGTGTCTTCACATTAGATACTCAGGTTCCCATGTGCAAGATACAGCATGAAGCTAAAAAAATCAATTTTTCATTACCAACCAAGCTGATAATTTAATAAATACTAATGATAAAAATGAAAACAACTATTCTCTAATCTTATCTCACTTTCAGCCTCATTACTTACAATAATAAAAACAAAAAAAACCAAACGATATCATCTCAATACAAAACACAACACTACAAAATATACATTCTAAAAGTGTTACAAAACGCCAACATAAATCAAAGGAGACCAAAACCAAACCAACGCAAGGCGAAGCAACGCAAAATCGCCACCATATATATAGCTGAGCATAATTATAAATTCCGCGTCACTCGGCAACGGTGGAACAATGAAGTTAATCCATCAGGCCGAGTCCTCAGGCGTGGGCAGATAAGACAAGGGCCCCGTGTTCGACCCACCCTAGCTTCTTGGGTAACCACCCTGTCATAGATTGTGTTGGGTGTAGAGGTGGAATGGTGAAATATTTTTTAATGCAATGTGTTTTTTTTTTTTATTTTGGATTTTAAGTTTTATATTTTGAATTTGTATAATTATTATTGTTAAAGATGTTGTACATATAATGCAATTTATATAAAATTGTATATTTATCTCTCATAATAATTATTTTCTCCGTAAGCTATAAGGATGCCTATGTGAACGACATAATAGGATTAAGTCATTAATCAATATAATATTTCGCAGCCAAATTATTTTTCAAATATGGCCTCGCAATCTTACAAAGTTTGTCTAATCTGTATATTTTATATATATTTAACTAGGTATTTTAAATAAAAAAATAGAGAAACGCGAGCTGGGCTCGTCTCCGATGCTTTTTCCTGAACTAGCATACCTATAGCTGTAGATGCGAGCTGCCAAATTTCATAATTCTAGGTCAACCAGAAATACCTTATTAATGTTGATTCCTTCTATAGTGTCGAAATATAGTTTTTTACCATATAAACGGCCATATTTTTTAAAATGTGGAAATATGATTTTTTCAGGAAATCAAAATACATAGATTTAAGTATATGGTGTTGGTATGGACAGAAGGACAATTAAGTGATCTTATAAGAGTTCCTTTTTTCCCTAAAAAGTACGCAACCCTAAAAATGTAATAGAAAATAACTAAATAACTTTGTTTCTGTTAGAGACAATCTCTACTTCTTATTTGCATACCAACTTAATATTTTTTATTTAAATTTGCTATCACTATATTTAGTAGCAAAATTCTAACTTATATCACAACACAACAAAGCCTACACGAAAATAGGCATTAAACTCCCCAAAACCACCACATCTACCAACTATTCTTTAACCAATGTCCATTTCTTAAGTCCACCCTTCTCAGATTGTGACGTCCACCTGGGCCTTTCATATGAATATTAATTCGACCATATCTTGACCCCTGTCCGCCGGCTAAGAAGGCGACTTGACGTATAAATTTCTTAGAGAATAATTAATGTTTCTAGGCTATTTGATTGCTTACACTATCTATCTGTTTTATGAATATTTAAACGTGAAATTGTTTACTTCGTACTTTCTAATTTACATCATAAAGAAATATTTTGTTTGTAAGTACTTAACTGTTGTAATTTTTGATGTTTATCCGAGGAATATCTATTATGTATCGTTTTAGAATATATTTTTTTATTATTATCCTTGTCTAAGTATAAAAGATAATAGGATGTAAAAGTTTAAATTTTCATAGGTTATGTCTTAATATACGTAATATAAAAGTAAATGGACGAAATATATATAATAAAATATTCTTACATTACAATGTATTTTTAAATACGACTAAAATCATTTGTTGTTTTATCATTTAAACTTTGATGTATGGCTAGTAGGTATCTATTTTGCCATAAGTGACCAGCTGAAAGAACCTAAGACTTCCGATCTAACTAGGAAACGAAAAGTATGGTTTGACTAGAAGTTCTTATATTCGCCTGATATTTAAATGCAAGGAACTCTTACCGAAACTTTTTATGCATTTTTCTTTCAGATCCGCTAAAACATAAATGTATGAGGCAAGGGTCACGTTCTTGAGTTCCGTTACTCAACAAACAATGCCTCGAAAAATCGCCGAAAGGTGGGGAACGGAGTATCTTAACCCTAGGTTCCCCCTGCCTACCTTGTTGTATGCGGGATACAAGATGAAGGTAATTTAATTATAATTTTTAATTCTCTTCGAATAACATAAGTAATTATCAATAAACTAAAGCAAGACCAACAATTTTGGTGTTATTTCAGAGTCTCCACCACACTATGTTATTTCTTGCGTAACGCTCGGTCAGCTTTGGCAAATATTGTTTTATTTGATTAGCCCTTGCCGACTTGGGTGTAAGACTGGTATACACTCGTGAAGTTGGTGGTGGAATTTACTTTAACTTTTGTGCTTGTTTGAAATTTGTATGAGTAACATTGTAGAAAATTTTCCACGCAGGCAGAGGGAACCTAGTGTTAAAATACTCTGTTGCCCACTTTCCGCCGAATAAATCGGAATGTCCTAACAAATCCAGGAAAAAATCCAGGGAAGCCTAGTAAAAATAAATTAAGTTGTATGCTTTTTTGGAGAATATCTTAAAACTAAAATACCGAACATTTAAATACCTGGGATACTAACTGGGATATTAAATAAGACAGAAAAAAGATTCATATAAATATCACGTCCTAATGGTTATCCTAAATATGATTTCACATTAAGCAATCACAAAAATATATTCTAGTCGTTTAACACGTAAAATTATTTTTTTTAGCTTCACACTATATCCCACATATAGAAAGGTAGGCAGTGGGAACCTAGTGTGAAGTCACTCTATTCCCTACTTTCCGTCATATCTTTCGAGGCGGTGCGTGTTGAGTGGTGGAACTGGAGAGAAGAAATGAAAATATTAACAAATAATAATTCATACCTCCGAGTGCGGATCGAACCCACAACCGTCGCGTCACAGTCATACCTTGGTGCCCCTGCGCCACGATGGCCCCAAAATTATTGATTGAATAAAATGCTTATATCAGTGTACTCCCACCCTTGTAGCATACGATCGCTCTCGGTCAAGTGAGCGCTACTAATTAGTCAAATATCTTAATTGGATAGAATTTATCTTACGCTGTAATTCAATATGTTGTTAAGAATTTTGAAATTATATTATATTATCTAAAACAGAAAATTTATATTCTGTATTAATTTAGAATTAAATTATTTGAAATTTTCCTACTGTGGTAACCCTAATTGCGGTGTTGAGTTCCACCGTTTCTAAATGCCATGATTCGGATGATGCAAAACGTGAATAAAGAGTGTCTTAATGCTCCTTTAGCTAATGAAAGAGATAAACACATAAAGATAAAAAATGATATGTTATAATTGTTTTTCTAATACTATATTTATACAATGTTGCAGATTTTTTTTAGTTTCACAATATAATTCACATGTAATGATGTAGGCACAGGGAACCTGCAATGTTAAAAGACGCTTCCCCAAGCACCGCTCAACTTAAATGCTGCTAACTGTTAAGTAACAGAACTCAAAGCCGCACCCGAAGAAATTCACTTTGAAAGTAATATTTACATATTATAATGCTTTCTTAATCTTATTTTAATTTTTATAGTATTAACTGATATTTTATTAATACTTGTTATGCCTACAAACTTCAGTTTTCTTTATACATTCATTATATGAATAGCTTTATAGAAAAGCATATCTTCATACATTTTAACACACAAACGATCCGTTCACCCAACAATCCATAAAAACACCATAAACGACGATATACGTATACTTATTTCAACAAACAGTCGATAAGTACCACAAATGGACGTAAAGCCAGTCCAAAACTAATTCGTAACCTACAATAGATTCTAAATTCGAAATATATGTCGCCGCTCCATCTAGTTCCGGTCGAGTTTGAATATCCGTCCAAGTTGGACTTCCGGCGGAAGCGGCCGCAGTCCACGTCTTTATCTGAAGAATTAACTGGCGATAGTTATTCAAATGCGTTCAGAAGTGATAAGGTGACCTACATTTTAATGTGAATAGGTAAGTATGTATATATACAGAAATATATGATTATATATTAAGATTTTTTTTATACAATCCATGTCAGGGTTTTCTGGATTTTTTTTCTTCATGTTATTATAAAAACATATTATAAAAACTTACTTGAGTTCTATAGTGTATGATTTTTCAGCGCAAACCCTAAATATCTCTACAAGCAAAGGTCTGGAAAATATGGAACAATGAACAAAAATTACGTTTAAATAAATTCGAAAATGATGAGAATTCATAACTTGTTTATATGTAGAGGGGTTCTGGTGGTGCAGTTGGACATCTGACTTTAAACGCGATGATTATCAGTTCGATACCTACTCCTGAGTATGGCACCATAAAATTATTTTAATTTTTTTCGGCTTAATAGCATACAAATGTTGACCTTAAAGATTAAAGGTTAACCTTTGGTAAAGCTATTTTCATTCCACCGCTCTGTTAGATAAAGAGCAGCGTTGAATTCCGCCACTAACGCAATGTCTCGAAAATTAGGTGAAAACTGAGGAATGAAGTGTCTTAAAACTAGGTTCCCTCAGCAGCAAGCAGTTTTACTTTATATCATGTAATATAATATAGGTAAGTGTTTCATTAATAGCTTTTAAACGTGCTAATAGAGCACTTTCAACTTCGATAATGTCACGTTGAAAGGAGAAAGTATGATAAACGGTGTTTTGAAAAATATTCTGATTATCTCTATAATATCGTTAATATTTTTTAGAAAAAAAATTTATTTACCTGTTTTCTCATGTAATAAAATAATTATAAAATACTAGTGGGCGCGCGCAGCTTCGCCCGCTTATTTGCACCATTAGGAGTGAACTCTCTCAAAATAATATTTTTAACTCAAACAACTCAACTCAAAAAAATATTTTTAACAATCTGAATTTAAAATTTTATAATAATCGGTGGCGATTTAAAGGTTTATCCATATAAACCTTTATCCTCTTAGGGTTAAAATTTTTCAAAATCCTTTCTTAGTGGATGTCCAAATTATGAAAATAAAGATCTGTCCAAATTTCACGTTTCTACGCACATCGGTTACGGCTGTGCGAGCGTCTTACCTCAGTCAGTCAGGTACATGTCCTTTTATATATATAGATTATGAAGTTTAGAAAACACGCTTTTCTACACCAAACACTACAAATGTAATAAAATGTGCCCAGAGCTATAAATTATATAAGCTTAAGAGATTTTCTAGTAACCGCTAAAGTTCCACTATTCAGGTTCTAGTTCCATCATCAGACAATCTCTCCGGTACCGTATTATTTTATAGTTTTTAAAAGTATGTTAACTGTCAAATTTTAATGTCATATAATTATTAAAAGTGGAATGAAATTTATTAGCTTTTATTACATAATTATAATTACAAAGAAACAGTAATAAATTGACTTAATGAAAAAAATATTAAAAAAAAAATACATAAGCAGGGTCTCAATTTTCTATTATCCATCTGAATTTGACGTGACGTTGTCTATTGAGTGGCGGAATTCATCGGCGTGACATCATTCGCGTGATAAATATTTTATATTTTATTTATTAATAAGGCCAGTTAAGGCCAGTCGTGGCGTGGCATACAGTGTGACTGTAAAACCGACTGGTTGTGGGTTCGATCCCCACTCGAGGAAATAAAATATTTATTTATATTATATTTCCATTTCTTCGCTCTGGTTTTGAGGCAAAGCGAGGCGTTGAGTTCTGCCACTCAACACGCAATGCCTCCAAAATTCGGCAGAAAGTGGGTAACGGAGTGTCTTAACACTACCTACCTTGCTGTGTGCGGGATACAGCGTGAAGCTGATTTTATTTATTAATAAATATTAGTTTATTGGTAATTAAAGTCTAAAATTCAATTTGTTGTGTATAGGTTGGTCTTAATATCAATAATTTTCATCAAAAAATATTGATATTAAGACCAACATATACACAACAGTTAAATTTTTTAATAATTGCTAAGCTTCAACTTACAAGAACTTTATAACCCCTAATGATCCAATATTAAATAATACATTCATCGTAGCAATCCAAGACAGCTAAAGGGCCGAATTCCACTATATTTCAAATGTAACTCGGAAAGGTGAACAGAAGGGTTGTATATAATTGTCCGGGTGTCAGGGGGTTGGTTTAGGGGGTGGTCAGTGTTTGTGATTTGTAAATGGGCTCAGACCTTAGCCCTTCCT
>JAATLQ010034769.1:0-15152 GCA_013421005.1 Heliconius erato x Heliconius himera
TAAAGCAGCGCATGCGTGAAAGTGTCTGAACGGGTAGGACTTTATACACATTTATCATATTTATGTCAAACTACAATAAAATATACATATAATAAACCATATATCATCCTTCCCTGAGAAATACTCTACATAATGGTGAAAACCGCATCAAAATCCGTTGGGTGGTTTAGAAGAAGATAACATAGAAAGGCCAGACAGAGAAAAAAATCGTTCTTATTTTATAAGATATAGAGATAATAATGTGAATTAGTACTTAAATAAATTATTTTTACATTTAACTTTAAAAATAATTCTCTGTAAGCTCTCTTTGCTTGACGTAAATTTACTACTGTGTTTTTATAAAAAATAATAGTCTTAATTAGAAAGGAACACGTATTTCGACACTAAAGGCAAAACGTCAGGGCACCCAGGTTAAATAAATTGTTTAGTATCTTAAACTGATTTTATCATCTAAATTTACATTCGTTTACATGTAATATATTAAATATCTTATCATCATTTATAAAATACTCTATACCTATCTCTATTTACTGCCTAGTGACAGAGAGAAAAATCACTTTATTGAAACCCAAATTTAAAAAACAAGAAAAAATGAGACCTTTTTTATTTTAAAATATTTTTAGAATTTGTATAAAACATAAATTGTGACTGGAGTACGTTTTTGAATGAATATCGCAATGGTTGTAGGTCTGACATTTATACGGAGGAGCGATTATGTTTAACCTGGAGGAACTGCGCGGCTTTACTCGCTGGAAATATACGAATATTAATTATTAGCCTATATAATCAAAATAAATGGGCGCTTATCTTTGGGTAGTGGAAATTTGTAAAAATCTCCCTACAGAGATGCTTATAACATAAATAAGCTCTTACTAGCGTATAAAAATTTCGACGTTTAGAAATTTCGACGCTTGATGAGAACGTATGGCTTAGTGGTCGGAGCGCCTGGTCGGTTTCCAGGAGGCGCGGGTTTGAGTTTCGCTACGTTCAATTTTTTATTCGTTTTCTAAATAAATATTTTTATATCTAGTTTAGCAATTAATTTCATCTGTTGACTATTTGGTGCAGTCCTTGTATGGCTAAGGAAAGATTCACACTATACTGCCAGTCACGATTCTTTCTCTGTCCAATCTCATATTCTTGTGTGAGAAATATTCTTATATGCGTGATTAGACCGGAACCTATACTCATATAAGTATATTTCATATAAGTATATTTTTAACTCATTGTTTCTTATATAAAAATACTTTTAGCAGACTGAGGTTGGACCAAGAACGAATCGAAACGGGCACTATAGTGTGAATGGTCCCTAAACTCTGCTCCTGCCTAGTGCATCGGAGCGCGGAACGCATTGCGGCTTACATTACGTCCGCTCGGTCTACTTGGCCTTAAAGTATTTTTTTAAGTTTGTAAGTAAACATAAAAATGGCTATTTTTGTATGGAATAATTGGAACGCACGTCGTGGCGTGAGGGCGCAAAGTGTGACTGTAAACTCGACTGGTTGTGGGTTCGATCCCCACTTGAGGAAATTGAATACTTATATAAATTTGTATTTCCATTTCTTCACCCTGTTCAGGTGCGATATTTAAATATTAACGTAATATATAAATACCGCACTCGAATCGTTTCTTTTAACATCTCATACAAGGGCTTCTGGTAGAGATCTCTATCACAGATAAGTTATCAGTTGTACACAATGACATAAAGAAGTTGAAAAAAAAATTTAAAATAATAAAAAAAGGCAAAGCGAAATACTTTATATTCTAATTGAGATTAAGAAAATATGATTTTAATCTGATTTTAAAAGTATTTGGAAACGGATCGCCAGCCAGTTTAAAGTTAGGAAGTGAGTTTCATAAGCACACAAGCGCGCTGCCTGAACTGTGAAAGATTTTCATAGAAAGAGATTTTTAGAGAAAGAGAGGCTAAAACCTAAAGCTAAAACAAGAAAGAAATTATAATCATAACTTGATAAAATATTTGTATTTATTGGTGAAAATTAAACTTTTTAACGAAAAGATATTTGATACTGTTTATTTTGACTGTCGCTTCGGCTTTTTACGAGTTTATATAATGTAATGTAAAACTTAGAAGAAATTGGTTGTTTATTTATTGATATAATAAATGAAGGATCATTATAAAAAAAATGGTTAAGTGCGAGTCAGAAACGCTCACCGACGCTTCTATTTCGTATTTCAAAATTGTAGTTCAACGGGAAGTTCAACTTATAAAAGTTCACCAGCTTAAGTTTGCAGGCAAATGCTCTTATTTTTAATATAAGTATAACTTTTCGGATTTTTTTCTTTACTCGTGTATGTACTCGTAAGTCTCTCACTTCGTGCCAAAGCATTATAGGTACACGAGGAGTACTCTTTAGATTGTTGATTCCGCAGGGAATTTCATACAAAACACAGCTTATATATATATCTTTTAATTTATATATATATCTTTTAATTTACGTTATTGTTTACTTAGAAGCTTGATTTTTTCTATGCTTCAAGGAACCTTAGACCGTAATATTTAGTATTAATTTCAGCTTGAAACCTCCACGTGATTTTGAAATAAATAATCTTGACAGATTCATTGGACGGACGAACGGAAAATAAAGTGATCCTATGAGTGTTTCGTTTTCGATGTACGGAACCCTAAAACCAGTCAAATGCCAGTCGGAGTCGCATATCGAGGATTCTGTAACATTTTAAGAATAGTACGTCAACGAAAAATACATTTTACTTTTATATTTTAAAAGTTGACAAACTTAAGGTATATTGATTTTTATATATATATGAAATATGTATAAGTTTTTACTTATTGGATTTTTTCCTTTATTTATATTGCACGTCCTCATTTCTTCAGCAAAATCGATTGAAGTGATCCTATAGGTGTTCCGTTTTTCTTTTAGTAGTACGGAACTCTAAAAAACGAATAATGCAATTTCCGTTTCCTCTTATTCTAAGGTAGTGTACACGTTGTAAAGTGCACTAAAGCCTTTTAATAGAGCATGAAGGCTTGACTTCTATGTAGTGCACTATTGTGCTAATGTATGGCAAAAGTTAGAGTATATTTGAGACTACATCTCTATAAGAGCGAATGTTCGCTAAGGCACTTCTACGTTTAAGAAGCTTCTGATAGTACTAATTTAAGAGAATTTTGTTAGTACATTGAGTTATTTTAATGTTAACATAATATTCTTAATAGTGGAGCCGGTTGTGGTGCAGGGGCTATTAGTTTCAAATGTGCTCTTGAAATATTTTCTTTTATCATTGCATTTTATATATACTTGTATTTTATCGACAGATTTATCTAAACGTATGCTCATAAAACGATTCATTCAAATCTTTTTTTAGCTTCTCGCTGTATTGCTCACATAGCAAGGTAGGCAGAGGGAACCTGGAAACATAATATCAAGTCACTCATTTGGTATTAAGAAACTTCCGTTCTCCATTTACTGCCGAATTCAACGCCGCCTGGTTTCCAGGGCGAAATTGACATGAATATAATAAATATTTCATTTCCTCTAGTAGGCATCGAACCCATAACGTTATGGGTTCAATTTCCACTGGAGGAAATGAAACTGCGTTTACATTCGCACGCTTGAGCGCCTGCGCCTCAAAAAGTTTTCCTATGATTCATTCAGAATTTTCACTAGAACCCATAATCTGCCTTTACACTACTAGGTGACTATCAAATTGATATTCACTGTACAGTTATATACATTTTTTTTCTACAAAATTATATTTCTATAAATAAACCAAATTTTCATATCCTATAGTCAGCCCAATACCAAAAAAGGATACTTCTGTACGTATCGCATATCCAATAAGTTATCACCAATCTTCATGAATACATTAAGGGTTGAAATTATTTTGTCACAGCGTCGTAGGTACGGGTGTAATAAACCACAGCTCCGGCTTTGAGACGGTAGGCTTTTGAAGACTTAAAAGAGTGATATTGGTCTATTTCATATTAAATATTGCGTATTTTACGTTTATTATCTTTGAAAGTGCAGAAATAGAAGACCGAAATCATAATTTGGCTTATATAGAACCTAAATGCTCCGAAAATAAAAAAAAATAATAAAAAAATCTGCTTAAAAAATAATCTATTTTGTAATGTAAAACCAAACCCTACAGACTAATAAGTTATAAACTAATGCCTATTAATATAATTTACACCAAATAAGTTTATAATATTATTATTTGATCAGTGAAAAGTAACTGTGTTCTTACTTTTTGTCATTGATTTATTAAAAAGGTGGCTTCACGCTGCTATCTGAGCAGGGGTGCAGAGGGAACCTAGTACACTCAATTTTCGGGCACTGCGTGGTGAGTGGCGGAATTTAGCTACTTTAGTTTATTAATAATAAGATGATTCACAATCAACGTGTTTATAGTAAGAAGCTATCCTGCGTTACTACGACCTAACATCACAATTTTGTTCATTTCTTTAATTTTTATTACACTTTTATAATTTACATAATCTTACTTTTGAATAATCTAGTAAAACGTAAATAATAAGTTTATATATAATTCTAGACAGCAAGCTTTAGACAAAGTCCTATATCAAAGTCATGCAGTTCATGTCTATATTTACATTGGTGCTTGACTTCAATATTTGTCTTGTGCAGAAGTGGGTTATATGTATTGTACTGTAAAAGGAAAATAAAACGAAAGAAATAGAAAAATAGTATAATTTAGAATATTTTATATATCATAAGGCCATCATAAGGCTATCATGATGCAGCGTGTGACTGACAGCAATACGCAATGGTTGGGGGTTCAATTTTATCGGAAAAACGAATTGAGGTGTGGAACGGAGGGTCTTAACACTAGGTTGTCTTTCCTTCTCCTGCTATAAAATACTTTTTACTCTTTTGCTTTGACTGATTACGTCACATCAGAGTATATCTTCTCATAACATTTTAATGCAATATAGTAATATCAATACTGGTTCTTTATCATGTTTTTGGGTGCCGTATGTCAAAAGGAGAAAATGGAACCTTTACAGGATCACTTTATTGTCCGTTTGTCTGTCTTTCAAGATCTTTTATTTTGAGATGCGTAGAATTTATAAGCTGTAATTAATATCAACACAATCAAAATATACGATCATTTAGTTTTTGGATGTAGTTTTGTATGAAATTTGCCGCGGAATCAAAATCTATATGATACTTCCCGTGGGACCAACAGATATGAACTTTGGCACGAAGTGAGAGCTTACATTATAAATTTAATAGAGAAGAAAATCATTAGGTATATATCTATATTTGTAGGTGATTTCATACAAAATTAGTGCGTTACAATAAGCCGCAAATGCAAAGTTAAGTTTGTGAACTTTTATAAGTTGTACTTTTTGTTGATCTGTAATCCTGAAAGTGGTACGAAACCCTTGGTGGGCGATTCCGACTCGCACTTGACTGGTTTTTTTATCTAGACCAGTAAAAACGTCTATCCAAATTGAAAACAACTGGCAACGCACATTATGTAAATAACAATAATAATAATATACGAAACATTTCAAATATATAAAATACATATATAAAATGTGGTATGTTTTGTAAAACCTCCTAGTTTCTAAAGAATAAAAATGTCATTTATTTAGCATTTGGCATGTTATTTTTGTGGATGAATCATTCGTTCATCAAAAACGTAACTCGTTTTTAGATGGCTGACTCATTTCTGGATGGATTATTATTATGCGTATTGCATACAAAAATGAAAATATCAGTAAACTAAAATGTTTACTTTAACAAAGTAAAAATAACTCCAAAGATAAAAATTTAGGTCAAAGATTGTTCCACAATATAGTTATTTTATTAACAGCAATGTATTAATGATTAATAATATTAATTTCTTTAAAAAAGAAGTAATATCATAATGAAAACGTAAATCTCAAATGATAGCCAAGTTCAATATTGAATAATTTATAGTTGTCATCTTTATTGACAAAAGATACGAGATCTATATGGGTGTCTTGTGCAAAGCTTCGAAAATTCCGCAGAAAATGGAGTACGGAGTGTCTTAACACTAGGTTCCATCTACGTACCCTTTAATATTTATTCATTTCTTCACAGCGTGAGGCTGTGAAAAAAATATGACTATGAATAGACGCGTGTTTGCCACCCGTCTATGTACTTATTGCAAAATGTTTGCAAATATATAAAAAAAACTTCAGCTACATACTTTAAGTTTGATAAAGGTTCATTTCATTTTACTTGTCACAATCATCTGTCTGTTACCTGTCGTTGACAATATTATTGAGTTGTGTTATTTTTTAAGTTCTTTTTTTCAATTATGTTGTATTTGCAAAGATATTTTAAGGTTAAGGTTGGCGTAGCGCAATGAGACTGCGTCTCACAGTAAACAAGATGGTTTCGGTGATCCTCACTCGAAGAATGAAAATAATATCGTATCGTAATTTACTCACTTATTTCGATAATATTTCGATTCTTGAGTTGGAATCGAACCAGCAATCATAGGTTTATAGTAAAACACACTCACAGTCAACACATTATGCTGCTATAGCTTCCATGAAGCCAGTCGCGGCGCACGCAGGGGCACAAGTGTGTGACTGTAAACGCGACTGGTTATGCGTTCGATTTACACTCGAGGAAAAGAACTTTAATTAAATTTATTTTTTCATTTCTTCGCTCTGACGTTGAGACAAAGCGTGGAGTTCTGCCACTCAATACGAATGCCTCTAAAATTCAGCGGAAAATGCGGAAAGGTGTGTCTTAACACTAGGTTCCCTCAGCCTGCCCCGTTGTGTGCGTACAGCGTAAAGCTGATAGCTACATAATTATTAAAAATAAAATATATTTATGCTGTTTAATTTAGGTTTTGCATGTTTCTTTTACTTGACCTTCGTATTCAGTTACAGTGACTCAAGATTGAAGTGTCCAGTTTCAGCGGAGTAAAGTTACGTATTATATTATTTGTATCAAATAGTAACTTGAAACTGTGTTAATAGAGTTAAATCTGATTGTAGAATGAGTGAGGTCACCCGATAAAGATTTAATGACTTGAATTCGGGAGGAAAGTGGGAAGGTGTCTTGTAACTAGGTTCCAAAGTAAAAAATGTATTTAAATGTTCTTTTGAATATTTTACTCTCGCAATGTTAACATTGACCTTAAAAAAATTCAAGCGCCACTGGTCTTTAATCTGGGTTATGTCGCTTTTTGTCATATGAAAGTCGATCATGCAAACTATATGTATTTTTTCTTTAGGTATATTTCCGTATTTTTGTTACGTATTCCGTTTTACCGCTTAGTTTCTTTTTATTTCTCTGTTTTTATAACGATTTCGGTTTATTTCAACTACCAATATCAAATGCTTTGTTGAATATTTGAAATTGCTAACTTTATTCTTAGATACACATATTGGCTACTAATTGCTGTCCGCAGCTTAGTTTACTTCCATTTCCTGCCCTTTGGCCGTAAGTTGTTAAAAGAAACAATGATGTTTAAGGATTTATATATACAATATATTTTTTTAAAAATGCTACGTAAACTTTTAAATTTGATAATTTCCTGGGTCTGACATTTTAGATAGGATGTTCGAAACCTTCTCCAGAAAAGACTTTACTTTTTTTAATATCATGCTGTATTTCGCAGTTAGCCTGGAATCTACTGTTAAAACACTCTTTTCCTATTAGGGCGCTTCCGTTTTCAAATACCGCCGAATTTTCGAGGCATTGCGTGAGAATGGTGGAACTCAACACTGCGGTTTGCCTTGTTACTAGCGCGAGGAAATTTAAATATGAAAATACTTCCTTGAAATTCAAATAATTTCTTATGAAAATCCTTCTTTATCCCAAGTGGTAATCGAACTCACAACAGTCGCATTTACAGTCACACGTACCTAAGACATTATATTCATATCATATAAAGTTTAGCTGATAGGCTTCCTCGTCAATTTTTAATCTTTTTTAAAGTATTATTTCACAATAAGGAAAGAAATCTTCTTACTTCTTTCCTAATTTTTTCCCAAAATTTAGAAATCTGGATTTCTAGAGGTGTGGGTTCAAATCTCGCTACGCTCAAGTTTTTGTACGTTTTCCAAAAAAATATTTTTCTCATATTATATTTCAGACATTAATTTTTCCAAACAGAAAGTGAACTCACAACCTGTGTTTTAATCACTAGACTAACTTTTTCTTAATATATATAAATAGAAAAAGGGATCCTGAATGTTCTAAGCTCGAGTGCATTGATGCATCAAACTGTAAAAGTTGGTTGTGGTGATAGTAATTGATATAAATAACGTCTTCTTCCGCTTTATGTTCGTAAAACCAGCAAAATTACTTAAACTCAATATGTTAGGTGGTTTCACAAACTATATTATAATGATATTGTTAAACGATATATAGTCATATATGATTATCTTAAGTAATAAGAGGCCAGTCGTGGGACATGGGGCACTAGCGTGCCTCTCTCTGTAAACGTGACAATCTGTGGATTTGATTCCCACTCGTTACAACTTATTTTTGTTGTTGTAATTCTTTAAGGAGTTTTACATATTTCTACTACATATTAATAGAACCATAATTCTGAAGATTTACAAGTAAAGTTGAGAACAGAGTGACTGAACACTATACTTTATGTCTGCCCTTTTATTACTAGTGATGTGAAAATAAAAAAAAATCTCTAAATTAAGATATAAGAGTCAAACGCTACAAATGATGAACTTTCACAAAGCCAGGTAACGTAATGGCCGACGGACGGGAAGGTAGGAAGTAATAAACCTCTACAGAACCAAAGTCGACTCTTTGTTCAGTAACAATATAGCCATATACATTATCAAACGACATATATGGGATCGTTACTTGAACACATAAATAAGTATTAATGATTTCCTTTAATGATATTGAGTTAATTAGCAAAGTGGTTTGTGTGTTGTGGTGCAGTTTTGCTCTAGGCTTTTATGAATTCATATGTAGAGATTTTAATTGTGTATTCTTTCCTTAGCTTCACACTTTTATTCGTAAAGTAGGCAGGGGGAACCTGGGAACCTAATTTTAAGACATTCCATTTCCATTACAACATTTTCATTTCCAATTTACCCGGAATTCTCGGTGTATTCTGTGTTGGCTGGCGAAACTCAACGCCGCGTATTGCGCCATCACCAGAGCCAGGAAAAGAAAATATGAATAATAATAAGGAATAGAACACCCGACAGTTGCGTTTACAGTCGCACCTTTGTGCCTCTGCATTACAACGTTCTCCTTATTTATATACATTAAAATACATGTGCGTTTGCTATGTAAATATAAAATTCAATCAGAATTTTATTGTAAATATTGACTGAACATAAAATATAAATCCAAGTTTCTGACTATTCTGCTATGTGCGAAATACAGAACATGAACATAAACTTATAAAAAAATATAAGTTTTTCTTTCTTTATTAAGAAAATGTCAATACAATTTGTAGTGGACATAGAAAAAGTATTGAATATTACACATTGGTGAACATTGCCTTTATTACGTTCGTAAATCAAATGTCAAAATGCAACTGACAGATTAAATATTTTTTTTTGTAACATATGCCTGTTGTTATTTTCTATGATTTTATTAAGTTCTGACTGAATATATCTAGAAAATTATTCGTTTCTTTATCATTTAAACTTATTTTTTCAGGAAATTATGCGACCGTAAATTTGAGTATATGGTTTGAATTTCAACTCGATATCTCACGTTAATTATTTCTATGTAACTTATTATACTTGCATAAACGCAAAAGTTGTGGGTTCGATTCTCAATCGGGTCATGAAATGTTTAATTTCTTTTTAAATTTCGGCCTCGACTTAAACTTTGGTTCTTTATTATTTCCTACCTACCTGTCCGTTGGTCATAACATTACCAGGCTTTGTGAAAGTTCATCATTTGTAACGTTGACTCTCATATCTTAATTTAGAGTCTGCTTTTTAATGATTAATCCCTTGGTTCCCGTAGTCCCGGCCTGAGGTGGTGAAGAGGAGCACCGTGAGGTTTTAGGAGGTAGTGTGGACGGTTTACATCCAACTGTCCCTGAGTCTTACATAACTTGTTCGCTCGAGGAAATTTACTTTATGATTACATCTTTTGCACACAAGGCGCGAAGCCCAAAATTGGGGTATGATTTTAGCACGTATGTATGTAATTTCTTCCCTTGTAATTATTAAACCAGCTGAGCTAAATAATACATCGTTGGATTTGTCTTGATGTCGCGAATGTACCTGGAAATAATAATCTAGTTTATGCCGTCCAGTTTTTTGTTTTGTTTACAGTTTACTTGTTTTATAACCACTCAACCAGACGTTTTTATATTTAGAATTAATGTCAGTCGGGACTTATCCGCTAAGACATAATTATTAGTAGGGTCTTATATATTATGTTTATTTTTCCAAAAAAAAAAACTTCAACTATATTACTAGAATACAATAAAATAAGCAAAAGAAGACTTAAATCTCTTTATATTTCTCTTTTACTAAGCCTAAAGCTGAAACTAAGTACCGGCTTAGGAAGCCTACCCAAACTTAATTAGCGCTAAATCAAACGGCGTGGGAAGGTATTACTAGAAAATGCCAAAGTGTTTTTCTTTGTAAGTATAAAGTAAAATATTAAAAACTATTTTTTTTATCAGCTTCACGCTGTATCCCGCACATAGCAGGCGAACAGCAGAGCAGAGCGAACCTAGTATTAAGACACTCTGTTCACTTTCTGCCGAATTCTGCAGACATTGCGTGGTGAGTGGCAGAACTCAACGCCGCGCTTAACCTCGACACCAGAGCGAGGAAATGGAAATATAAATTTTAAGTAAATATTTCATCTCCTCGGGTGGGAATCGAGTCGGTTTTACAGTCACATTTTGTGCCCCTGCGCCACGACTGGCTTCTCATATTAAAAACTAGATGACTATTATTTTAATTGTTTGTATATATTTTTGTATAGGAACAGAAAAATAAAGATTACTATAATTGCTTGACGTTTGTATTATTTACGTAGACGATTGTCTTTTAATTTAAGATATTTTTTTTTCTTTTTATTTTTCGCAAGTATCAGGACATATGCGAAATACTGTTAGATATTTTGCGGCGTTGAGTTCCGCCACTCAAGATTTAATACCTATATTCAGAGTGCATCATCACTGAGACTCTGCCTACCTTGCTGTATGCAGGATACAGCGTGAATTTGATTACCTGGCGTGAAACTAAAAAAGCGTGAAACTAAAAAAATATGAGATTTAGATTTTGCTTGTAAATGCTGTAAAAATCGATATATAAAAAGCTGTTTTATACTAACTAGCCGTCCGTTTCACCCTTATTAGCTAGTGTTGAAATTACAAAAATCTTGCTAGCCTAATAACGTTATCTGTATGCTTGGTTTGTCATTGGTAGACTGGTCAGTGGCCTTTTCTTTTCTCCTAACCTTAATATTAGAGGGATGAAAGCAATATAGAAGATGATAATGTGGTGAGATTTTATAGTCTCCAGAAAGAAGATTTTTTTTTCGATTTTTCTTCTATTTTTTTAGTCCTGCTTGATCCAAAGTCAAGAATGATGAAGAAAATTAAATTAATTCATTTCCTGAGAGGGAATCGGACCTACAATAACCAACTTACAAGCTTACGCTGCGTCACAATGGCGTATTATTTTAACATTTATTTCTTCAGTTCTCCTGCAGTTTTAGAATATTTTAATCCCCATAAAGAAAATATATTTTTAAGTTAACTAGTCATTATAATATACTGTTCTATTTTTTAAATTTTATAACTTTTTTATAGTTGAGTTGACACAACATGTAAAAAGATTGGAAATTATAAAAGCCATTTTTTTTTTCATATTATTACAAATATAATAAACATTTCCCAAATAGAGAGTATGTACATGCAATAATAACATTTTATTTATAAAATTAAGATTCCACATTTATATTATAAAATGGAATAATATTCCGTGACCCGAAAATCTTTTCCCAATAACCGGATAAATGATACCAATAATATAATAATAATATATCGAAATAATAAAATTATAATATCGAAAAAAAACCTTGTTAAATTGGGTACATTTATATAAAAAATCTAGAAAATAGGTTTTATTAAGTTTTGTACACATATTACGTGTTGTGATCCGCATACAGAGTGTACAAAATTATTTATTGCTCCCGCCTGCTGACCATTTTTCATACAAAATGTCGAGAACGTGTAGTGTTATTAGAGTAAAAATAAGATAGACTAAGAAGTATTTATAAAGAAACCTCTAAATAAATTCATTTACTTTACTTTGAATTATTATATTTAGATAAAACTTGTGATTTGTCGATCTTATTACTATTATTATTTTTTATAATAATGTAGTCTTTTTTTATAATGTGTATGTCTTAACGGCTTCGCCGCCGTGGTCAAGTATAAATAATAAAGTGAAGACAAGATAATAAAGAGTTGTGTATGACTCATTCTCGTTTCTTCTTCTTATTCGAGTGCACATGCTCGCAAATTTAAATTTGTCAACTTTTATAGGTTGTACCTCCCGTTGACCTACAATTCTGAAATTGGTACGAAGACTCGATGGGCGAGTCCGATTCGTACTTAACAGATTTTTTCAAGTAACATCTTTTATTTTATTGAATATCTTCTTTTATAAAAATAAAATGGGTTATTTTAAATTTATTTTGTATCTAATATGAATAATAATGGTCTGCTTTTATAACGTTCAGGCAAAACTTAAGATATGAAACGGCCACGTTAACAAGGTGATTAAGAGTAAAGTAAAGTTGCAGCTTAATTTTCTGAAATATTTTATTTTTGGAATAATAATCGGAAAAATACTACAATTCAAATTTAAGAAATAGGGAATAGTGCAGTATTTTATAGATTATTTTCAGAGATAGCCAGTTCTTTAACTAAATAAAAAAATCTTACTTATCATTTACTTATTAGACAGAGAAGCGCATGTTTATTAACGAAACTCGACGACACGCTTTATGTTGTCAGACTGTGATAATGAAAATAATTTGTGCGCCGAGTAGGGATCGAACCTACAAACAGTGCGTCTATAGGCAGAGATCACCGTGACGCAATGGACCTGCAAGGCGACATAATGGCCTCAAACAAAACTGAATTAAGTTAATTTGATTTATATGGGCAGAGCATTATATGGGTGATGGAATTACTTTGTCCCATATATTTTATTATAGTTTTTGTAATTACTTAAATTTCATCAAATTGTGATAACTTTTATATTCTTCTAAATAGGATTTGTATAGACCGTGATTATGTACAATAAATTTTGTACTATAATATGTATGAAAAGGGGGTTTATAGAATGTTTCTTGATCAACTTTTTTAAAGACAAAAAAAAAATAAGCATTGGAAATTATTTTTTAATGTTATATGACTCCATACATTCCTTACATATATATGAAAAAATAATAATCTAAATACCTATAGAGTTGTGACGAGTCGTGGCGCAGTTTCACAAAGTATGACTGTAAAACCGACTGGTTGTGGGTTTGATCCCCACTCGAGGAGATGAAATATTTATTTAAAATTATATTTCCATTTCTTCGCTCTGATCTCGAGGCAAAGCCCGGCGTTGAGTTCTGCCATTCAACACGCAATGCCTCCAGAATTCGGCAGAAAGTGGGAAACGGAGTGTCTTAACACTAGCTGCCCTCTGCCTACCCTACTTTGTGCAGGATACAGCGTGAATCTGATTTATTAATTTTATTTACCTATAGAGTAACAGAACACAACATTTTCATTTTGTGTGAATGGTGATGACTGAGAGAGTTACATTCAGTCCTCTTGAGTACAGCAAATTATGTAATTTACATTTACATTTCATGTTCCCATCTAAAAGCTTTCGTCACATACTTGTTGGAGAAGGGCTTGGTCCGTTTCACTGGTTATGCTGAAATATTATTTAATTTTTGTATGTTTATGGAAGAGGAACTTTTGTATGAAGAATGTACATTTATGTATTTTCGGAGACCAGCACTTGTTATATTTCTTCCGCCACTTTTTTATTTATTTTTGAAAGAAACAGTAGTAGTAGAAATATATGTGTTTGGTCTTGTAAACTTACAAAATTCTAAATTCTCAAAAAAGTCTAATTTACAACTTCTAAACTCTCTTTTTCGATCTTTGCAAATTCTATATACTACAGAGGCAGTTGTGGATTCGCTTCCTATTATTACAAGATAAAGTGCGGCATTGATTTCCACGACTCATCACGCAAAGTCTTGAAATTGGGTTGATAATAGAGAACGGAGTGTCACCAGGTTCCATTGGCCTACCGCACATTTTGCAGGTACATTGTGAAGCAATTTAATTTTATTTCATTTTCTAATACCTAATTCGGCCGAAAATGGAAAACGGAAGTGTCTTAATGGGAAAAGAATGTCTTAATACTAGGTTCCTTCTTCTTGAAGTAAAAGCAGTAAAAAAATTGTATAGTTATTAGTTATATAAAATTATTTTAACATTTATTTGCCAATTTTATTAACTCTAAGCCAGACTGATGTTTAGTTCTTTAATATAGAAAATATTAATTTATTGCTCATTTTATGAATGCATAAATCAACTTAATATTGTTTATATTTCCGCTACAAGTGACACTCCACGTTTTATTATGTCGTCGCATTATGGTTTTGACCTTGGAGGCGTTTCATATTGTCGCTTATTGCTTTTAAAATTATCAATAAAACTTGAAATGAATAGAAAAATGCTGTTAGGAATTCATATTAAAATATGAAAAATTATTTTCTTTTATTAAAATTATAACAAAATTGCAAATATTTCAACTGGAGGCCGTGTGGGGCAGACTATAATTGTAAATTCATTGTATATATAATTAAAATCACCGTATTATCTTATTTAGAGTTAGTAATAAAAAAAAATTACGAAAGTGTCTTAATGTTCTTAATATGACTGATTTCGGAGTGTCTTGACACCAGGTTCTCAGGTTCCACCTAACCTGCTGTGTGCGGGATACAGAGTGCTAAAAAAAAGCAAAAAAGTCCAAATTATACCTTATAAACGTTCACCCATTGTCACAATAAAGTTGTAGGTTAGTTTAGCAAATAAAATCAGCTTCACGCTGTATTCCGCACACAACATTGTAGGCAGAGGGAACCTAGTGTTAAGACACACGGTTCCCCACTTTCTGC
>JAATLQ010034770.1:0-24573 GCA_013421005.1 Heliconius erato x Heliconius himera
TTATACACTTAATAAATTGTGGTTTTAGTTTTCTGGGATTTTATTTGATATTGCTCGCAAAACTTATCATATTTAATGTAGAAAGGACTTTAGTTATTTCATATAGTATCTATGTACGCGCGCAAGGAAAACGAGTAAAAAGATTTTTCCCGGGTAAATCAGTAAAATCGATCACTGAAAGTCCAATAAAAAATAGTTCAGTTATTCTGGATATTAGCTCGGGGAAATAGAAAGACAGAAAGAGATAAAATTATTAATAATGTTGCTGGTTTTGTTTAGTTTTTTTATTAATATTTTACTATGGTTACGTTTACTTATATTTTTTTTATTTAAATTAGTTACATATTTTCACAAACAATTTCCTAAATATATCTATAAGCATTCGTAAAGTTTAAGCGGGCGAAGCCGCGTCAGGGTCCGCTAGTCTTTAATATAAACAAGTGTCTAGACTCTAAAATTTACATAAAACTCCAAGACCTATATAAATATATCTAATATCTAATTTGATAAAATTGCAAATTTTAATGTTTATTTATATATGTAAATGACTATTTGAGTTTCAAATTGTAAGTGCGATTAGAATATTATGCAACATGAACAAACTACTAAGGTCAATTGTGGCGCAGTGGCAGTGTGATACTTTAAACGCGACTGGTTGTGGGTTCGATTATCATTCGAGGAAATTAAATATTTAATATTTTCACTTCCTCGCTATGTTGACGAAGCAAAGCTCAGGCTTGAGTTCCGCCACACAACACGTAATGCTTTCAGAATTCGGCGGAAAATGGGAAACGGAAATATCTTATAGGAATAGAGTGTTTAGGTTCCCAGGTTCCATCTGCCTATCATGCTATGTGCAGGATAAAATTAAAAATATATATAAGTACGATTAAAATATTATAATCAAGTAATTACTGCTTTATCAGTTGACGAATAATTGTGTCACATAGTAAGCATTTCTAAGTCCACTGCACGGTACCTACTTTGTTGTATGCACATTTAGATAACCCAAACAATAAGTGACGTCATGGGCGTAAATCAACCTAACTGTCGGTTTAATAGAAAGAAATTATAAATAACATAACTAATGTCTATTTTTAATGACTTTTTGTCATTCTTTTTGCAGCAATCAAAGTTAGGTACATGGTGGATAGGATAACTGTAAATATTGTTTCTAAATATTTCTGGATTTTGAAGCTACAATGCTCACATAAATTAATATATAATTTTTCATAATAATAAACTTCGCAATTTTAAAATATTTTGTTTTCGAATACCACTACGCTATTTGTATTTATTTAAAAAAATCTGCTTTCGCGTGCTACCAGTAGTGAAATTTACCACATTTTACATAAAATTTAAAAGTCCGAATACTAATCGAAAATATAATTATTTTATATTAAGTTCTGGATAAAGATGTATTGTGCGGTTTGTATAAGAACAATTTTCACTCTTATAAAATTCCCATCAGTTATTTCAGTTTAGATAACAAGACGAATGTATTCATTGTGGCATATCGATCCGTACATAATAAATGCTTGAACCCAGTTTCACATACGAGCACCTATCCACGCGACTAATACCGTTCCAATTGAATATCGATTCAATCCAAACATCGACGATTTTAATCCTAAACAGGCAAACTTCGCACCCGCCATTTATCTAGTGCAGCACAAACACGATACATCCCAATCCTCTCAACGGGATATATCTAATGAGAGTTACAGCTGAAAATTCCGTTTGAAATTCAGAGAAAACGATATCACACATATATTGAAGGCGGTATCAGGCAGATAACGAAGTAAACAAAGGAACTGGCGTCGCTATCGTCGCAAAAACAAAACACAAAATCACCTCGCCGGTGGAGCACGGCGCGGGCGTCCGCACCGATACGATCGGCGACGGGGTCAACGCTTCCATTCCGGCGTTCACGTAACCACTGTCGAAACGAGCGACACCCACTACCACCACCACTACACGGGACACTACAGAACACTAACTTGGCACCGGCGGCGGCGCGCGCGGCGAAAAACACGCGTACGCGCACAGATTTTCTCAACGCCACTGTTTGTCTGGTCGGAACGTTTCCCGTGCGAGGCGGCGCGCGAGAGCGGTGCCGCCAATTGCGGCCGCGGCCTTCGTCGGTCATTAAAATAATAGGTGATACCATTCGTTTTGGAACAATAACCCGAGTTATTAGACATACCGCGGCGTTGTTATTAGACATTATTGAGAGTTTGCGACACTCTCGATGATCGAGTATGAACCGGATCGTCATTTTTGTGAAGAGATGATGAATTAGCGAGACAAAGGAGTGTAACAGCCCGCATGCTGGCGGACGTACCTCATTCAAATAGAAGTGTTCAGTTGATGATCAAATACTAAAATACAAACCATGTCTTAAATGTAACTTGTGTAGGTAAAGAATATTTTGTATTTTAGCCTATATATTTATTATTTTTTAGAAATATCATGTTAAAATTGATTATTTTAACTTATATATATAACGATATATATAAAAATATTAATTTAATAAGCTTCACGCTGTGTCTCGCATACAGCAGGGTAGGCATAAGGAACCTAGTGTTAAGACACTCCGTCCCCCACTTTCTGCCGAATTCTGGAAGCATTGCGTGTTGAGTGGTAGAACTCAACGCCGCGCTTTGTCTCGACATTAGAGCGAAGAAATGGAAATATAAATATTTCATCTCCTCGAGTGGGCATCGAACCCACAACCAATCGCTTTTACAGTTACACTTTGAACCACTGCGTCACGACTGGCCTCAAAAAAAAATATCTATAGAAATATCTAAATTTAACAGCCACCAAAATAGTAAATACACAGGATGAATGTCTTAACGACAGCTAACTTAGACTGTATTCTATGAACGGATTTAGGTAGAAGTTCAAAGCGTGCTCGGATGTGTCGGCAGTCGGCACACTGCTAGACGTATAATGGTATTACCAGTCACAGCTAAATCACATCCTCAAATCAAAGAACTGCCAGCAAGGCTTTCACTATCCTTTGAATACATTTTCTTCACTAAAACCTTTTAGTAAATTGGAATTACTCGTCGCTTTAATTTTTTTTTTGATTCGAGATGTTTTTGACTGAAAAATGTTTAAAAAATCGAAAGATGGGGAACGGTGTCTTAACACTAGGTTCCCTTTGCGTACTCTGCTATTTGCGGATAGACCGTGACTTTACTAGAAAATACAATGAAAAATTATGAATTTATTTTATGAACGAAATACGCTTTAATATGAACTGGTGTCAATTAGATGGAATTTTTGAACAAGGGTAGGGTAAGCAGAGGAAAACTAATATATCCCGCTACGGTAAAATCAAGAAGCAAAAAAAAACATTTTTAGCAACTCGTCTTACCAAGAAGGTAAAAATAAATTAAAAGTATTATTTTTAGTTATTATTGAATCTTGAATACCTTTCAAATATACACTGAACCACTAAGCTACAATGGTGTACGAGTACGAGCAAGTCGAGTGCATCGCACCAGTAATAGAGTCGATGATTAAATCAATTAAATGCTTTATAACTTGACGCTCCCTCGTATCGTTATATCTTTACCGTTATTTATAATTGAAATATAAGGAAAAAATATGAGAAATGTGCAGTAGTAAGCATGATATTTATATTATATTATGGAAAATATTAAATATTTGTAAATTATTCAGGCCATCCCGGTCAGTCAGGCTGAGGCCAGTTGTGGCGCAGAGGCACAAGTGTGCGACTGTAAACGCAACTGGTTGTGGGTTTGATCCTCACTCGAGGAAATGAAATGTTTATTTAAATTTATATTTTCATTTCTTCGCTCTTGTCGAGGCAAATTGCGGCGTTGAGTTCCGCCACACAAAACGCAATGCCTCCAAAATTCGGCGGAAAATGGGGAACGGAGTGTTTTAATACTAGGATTACTTCTGCCTACCCCATCCTATTTAATTTTCAAAAATTCCATTCAATTGACACCAGTTCATATTCAATCGTATTCCATTCATAAAACAAATTCATTATTTTTCATAATATTTTTTACTAAATTCATGCTATATCCGCACATAGCAGGGTGGAGACGTGGAGACGCAAAGGGAACCTGGGAACCTGGTTTTAGGACACTCTGTTCCCCGCTTCTGCGTGTGCATTTGCGCCACAGATAATTCAAATATTAAAGAAAATCATTTATCAGTACTTGTGTTGTTTTATTTAAATGGTATACAGTACTGATGCTATCGGAAACAGAATTTTACGAGTTAATTTAAGTTTTAACGAAAGCTTCTAAATATAAGTTAATAAATGGAAAAGTCATCTATCACTTTACCTGGATTAGCAGGGTAGACCGAGATTTTGAGTTTTCCACATTGCGCAGCACGAATTGACAGATAGAAAAAATCAGATAATGCATATTGAGTGGCGAAATTCAACGCCGTACTTTATTCTGCCAGATCTCGAAAATAACTCATTATCGAGAATAGGAATCGAACCCATAACCGTTGCGTTTAGCCTTATGCTATCCCACATGGCCTGAAAATTTCCATAATACAAGTACGATACCTGGCCGATAAAATAATTTCGTCAAATAAGATAGACATTGAAGAAAACATTAGTCAACTTCTACTTTTTTCCCCATATAGCAAGATAGACATAGGGAACCTAGCGTTAGCGAATTGGCCAATTTTTGAGATAGCGGGCTGAGTAACAGCATTCTAAACTACGCCTTGTGTTTTAACCAAAGCGAAAAAATTAAAATCTTACATTCCGGCGGACGGGAAAAAGAAATATATTTTTTAAATCGTATCTATTTAAACATGAAATGATGATACATCCTAAAGCACTTAGACACTGGCATTTTAATTATAATAGACTAGTAATAAAATGTAGTTGTGAATGAGTTTGACATTAAGTTTTGCCCAATCATACCCGCCAAGGGTTTTCCCATGATACTAAAGAAATACCAACTTCAATTATGATAGAATTTACGGCTTCAAAATGTCATATGTATGTTGTTTCATTTATCATAGTAAATGATAAAGTTACAACGTGGGTAGACTATGAATTTATATTCATATTTCATACTAGAGGGCGCGCACTGCTTCGCCCGCTTATTAGAAGTGAATTCTAAAAAAACCACGAAACACGTGTTCAATAAAATATTTTTAAGAGTCTGAATTTAAATTTTTATAAAAATCGGTGGCGATTTAAAGATTTTTCCTTATGAACTTTCAACCCTTTATTTGAACCCTTAGGGGGTGAATTCTTAAAAACCATGAAACACGTGTTCAATGAAATAATTTTAAGAGTCTGAATTTCAAATTTTATAAAAATCGGTACACATTAACATCTTTTTCCATACAAACTTTCAACTCCTATTTCATCCCTTTAGGGTTAAAATTTTTCAAAATCCCTTTTTAGTGGATGTCCAGAATATGAAAATAAACATCTGCCTAAATTGCACGTTTCTACCATCAGCGGTTACGGCTCTGCGTGCGTCTTACCTCAGTCAGTCAGCACAAGTCCTTTTATATATATAGATAGATATACATAGGTATAACGTAGTCGTGGCACAGCGGCACAAAGTGTGACTGTCGAACCGACTGGTTGTGGGTTCAATCCCCACTCGAGGAGATGAAATATTTACTTAAATTGATATGTCCATTTCTTCGCTCTGGTGTCGAGGTTAAGCGCGGCGTTGAGTTCTGCCACTCAACGCGCAATGCCTCCAGAATTCAGTAGAAAGTGGGGAACAGAGTGTCTTAACACTAGGTTCCCTCTGCCCTACCCTGCTGTGTGCGGGATACAGCGCGAAGCCGATTTACATATACATAGGTGTATAAAAGGTGAGATTAAAAATTTGCCATATAGAGAAGTACGGGAGTGTAGGGAGTAAGAAATGAATACCTACTGGAACGAGAAAAACCATAATTTACATCTTAGCAAACAGAGTAGCAGACGACAACTAATTGTATATTAAAACTAGAAGATAGTCTGTAGTACATATAAGTAAAAAAAAGTTAAACAAAATTTCTTAAATTTCAAAGGAGAAGAGTTTTCTACAAGGTTCAACAATCGCATTCATGATTGTACGTAATGATATTCAAAGCTCGCGTATAACGGAGTCGTGCGAGTATTTGTTTCCACAAAGCCTTGGAACTAGTTACGCCTTACGTTTCAAACTAAATACAAATAAAACCGCAAAAATGTTCACAACGAGAATAACAGAAGCTGAAGAAAATTGAAATTCAATATTGAAAGTTTTGACGTATTTTGCTTATAAATGTTAATTAATTCTGGTTTATGAAATGCCTGTTTACAATTATGATTCATGATCAAGTTATTTCTTTTTATGTATACGTAAAAACTTTTTGTCAATATATTGACATAATATGTTTAAAAGGTAAATTGAATTTAAGATTAAAAGAAAGAAAATTTAAAGGCTGTGTTTCTCTATTTTTGTTAGTCGAACAAATCCCGATAGTCATTTCGATGATATTTTCCAAACACAAAAAAACAATGCCTACTTCGAGTCCCACGTCTACCAAATTCGAGAGGCACTTGAAAAAAAGTCAAATAACAGCCGTCCCCACTTATTTTGAAGCGTTCGGAGTATTGAATCCATGGAATCCGAGCACTTTCCAACTTTGTTCCAAGTCGCCGACAGAAAAGCAATTACCAAACTGGCAGAGCGTACGAATTAATGAATAATATCAAACAAAGGCGGCTTAACACGCGGGCCACATATTCAATTAACACAAATACGATTTCAAATCGGCGTTCATAACGCTCGCAAAGTTAATTAAAATGTCCCTAATTACGTAGCGACAGCTACAAGCGTCGCCGAGCAAACTTGGCCCACGTTGGGCGCCAAAGCGTTCCGCAATGTTTGTTCTTTATTAGAGCGACTTCCTCCGCCCCTGTTTGCATACAAGTTTGGGCCGCTCCTGTTTTATTTACTCTCGGTTTGGAACGCTCAAACTTTAACCGCCCTCCTAAATCCTCTTGGGATATATTCGCTACTATCAAGGGTACTGGATCAATGTAGAGGCATTACGGAGAAATAAATAGATCAAAATAACGTTTGTAATATGATTTCCATACAAAAAAGCGCAAAAACTGTAAAGCGATTAGCATCGATGCATCGATTCAGGAACAAAAAAAATACTAAAACAATCAGTGGAATAGAAACAAACTTATTAGTGGAACAGAATTCCCATTGGACGTGACTGAATACGCGTGATCAGGGTTCCCGTGAAAAAAGGAGAGGAACGTCGCCGACAGAATACCAATCTGAATATGGTAATAGCGTCCGACCGGATTCGCAATGCGGCCAGATAAGGATTTTATAGCGAAAATCTACAATACCCTCCCGGGTAAACATTGTATATAGGTATTTTCACGCGAAACGACCGATAAGTACGTAACGCGAACACGCTTGATAACGTAGCCGATGTGGCTTTTAATGTTCCATTCGGTTGACAAATCCGAACCAGGAATAAATTATTTACTTGCAAATAAATTATTCATTTATGGTAATGGACAAGTCGGCGCCGTTATACGAAATTAAATATTATAGATACTTCAATTTTCTTGGAAACTCAAATCAAAGTTATTATATAATATATATCTGAATAATGTCGTAATACTTTTATGTACATAAAACAGCAAAAGTCAATCAAAGATTGAAAAGATTGTTTAAATATACATACAGTGAGTAACAAAGCAAGTGCTATTGTATTTTTATCGTAAAATTATTTTATTGTAATTTAACAACAAAACCTTGTTCTATGAAAATTCTTAATCATTTTTTTTTACATAAAAGTATGGTAAAAATTTACGTTGCAAATTTTTACCATACTTTTATGTAAAAAAAAATGAATAAGAAAAACTTTATATTATTAAACATTTTTTAAAGTGTTATTCCACACTTAGGAAAGAAAAATACTTATTTAGAAAACGTATAAAAATTTGAACGTAGCGGGACTCGAACCCGCGCCTCCTGGTCGGTTTCCAGGAGGCGCGGGTTCGAGTCCCGCTACGTTCAAATTTTTTTTTATACGTTTTCTAAATAAGTAACTTTATATTAATCTGATCGCTGTCTTTACAAGTAAGAGATATATGGAAGAGAATGGATATGATAATTTAAATCTATAACAGTCATTTTTTGAAATTAAATCTATAACAGTCATTTTTTAAATATTTTTCTGTTTGTCTGTGCGTTTGTGCATGCTTATCTCAATAATGGCTTAACCGATTTAAATTCAATTTTCACTTTTGTATTTTGGTAAACTTCCCTTAACATGTTATACATATATCGTGTTTTTTTTTTCAATCTGTTCAAAAAGAGAAAAAATATCAATTCAATTGCCGTAAATAAAAGTTTTATATTATTGGCCGAAACTTTAGTTTCAATGTAAATATAGTTAGTAAATATATAATCGTGTAATCGTGTCGTGGTTAATTAAGTTCTGTTCATCATAATCATTCTATTATTACGAATGGGACGAAGAAAAGAACATTATGGTGACATTGGAAAAAAAACATATTTTTTTCTAGATAGCAAACATTTCGCTCAACGTGCAATAGGGTACAAAAAAAACAAAACTAACGGAACATTTTAACGGAACGGAATAACTTGACACAAAGTTACCTGCCTACACACAGTAAATAATGAAATCAAAAATTACTTCTCTCTCGGTTTCACGCTGTATCACTACAGCAAGTGAAAGGGAGTCCCTAATAGATGATTTCTCAAAATTCCTACGATAACGGTAATAACGGGACTTCCCATTTTACTTCTTAGCAAACGAAATTATGGGTGACGACTAATCGTATAGTATCATACGATATAGCAGGGTAAGCAAAAGGAACCCAGTGTTAAGTAATTCCATTCCCCACTTTTCATCCAATTTCCTTGGTATTCTGTGTTCAGTAGAGAAAAAACCACTTAATTAAAAATAACTTAATTCATATAACTTACCGTGTACAGTGAGTTCCGAGTCCCGATTCAGCTCATACAGACGCAACGCCTCGTCCAGCTCCAACTGCGTCGATATTGTGCACGGATCCCCTTCTTCATCTACCCACTTCATTGTGAACACCTAGGAATAATAAATGTGAATGAAATATCAAAATTATTATTTTTAACTTATATATGTGTATACTGTTTATTGAATATTTGATATTGTTTTCTCTTTGTTTTTACTATGTTTGCAGATTTCGACGCTCACATTTAATAATATGTACCTATTTAAGATAGGTAATTTTGTATTTCTCTTTAAGTGAAATGTAATTTCTTTTGAGAAATAAATAAACTCTTTAACCACAAATTATTGAAAATTAACATTTATATATTATAATAAAACTGAGGCCGTTGCGCATCGCCACGGCTTCTGAATGTCAACTCGATGGTTGTGGGCGTTCCCATTCGAGGGTATGAATTGTTTTCTTTTCTTCACTCTGGTATCAAGCGAATGTGCGACATTGACGGTCTACTTTCAACATGCAATGTATGAAAATTTAGGCAGAAAGTGGGAATCGGGGAGTCTTTACACTAGATTTCCTTTGCCTACCTACCCTACTACATGGATACAGCGTGAAGCTGAACAAAAAATTTAAAAAAAACTTAAAAACAAAAACTATAGTTATAAATTGTCATGTATCCCCTGCATATGGCAAATTAGGCTAATAGACCTTAGTATTGAGACACCATGTTCTCTATTTATTAGATAGAATGTTCTACTTCCACTGATTCATGATATTTATAAATATATAGAAAACATAATATAAAAAATGATACTTCCATTTATTATTAATGATATAAACAAAAATAGTAGAAGTGTGCAATATAATTTAGTTTTCTTTGTGAAATAATATATTCAGAATAATAATTCCCACCATTAATTCTGTTTCTATAATTTTAATTGATAAATAAAACACCAACAGGTATTATAGGACCATGTCCTAAGTAACACAAGTCCAAACTGCACACATAACTATATGAACACTTAATTACCTTATATTATTTCAAACAAAACTTCTAAATACTAATCTTGTCACAAAGCAAAACTTTCATTATTTTCTTTAAATAATTTTCACACAACATTTATAAAGAAACTATGTCAATGCCATCTATGATGGCTATAGGAAACTTATTACTTAGCGACTAGAAAAGAAAAACCACACAAAATATTTAAAATATTCTTTGCCTGATAAATCCACCAAAAGGTTTGTAAACAATGGATATGGGAAATTACAAAAGTAAATGTTCAATACCATACAATGATTTCAATCAATATATTTGCTACTCATATAGAAGTACATATTTTAAAAATCACTTATATATTTTTAAGTTGTTTATTTCCTTTTTTTTATTAATTTTAGCTTTACACTATCCTACTGTGCGCTATAGCAGGGAAGGCAGATTGAACTTAAGAACATTATTCCCAGTATAATAATCAAACCCACAGCATTCACACGCTTGTGTCCCTGTTCCACTAAAATCTCTGTTGTATTATTATTTTCTAAAATTAAATTGTTTAAAACATATTTTTTTTATTGCTATAAATACTTTCTTTGTAATCATAATATAATTTATTTTTTCTTGCATTATTACTACAACAAGTGAAGCAAGTCAGGATCGGGAGCATAGTGAACAATAATGCCAATATTTTAAATTTATTACAAGTTAAAATGAAACAAAATATTTAAAAAAAAAATCTTTAAGTATTATATATGTTTTTGATTCACTATATTGCCATACAAATCAACGTCAACGAAGCATGAAATTATAAGGGCATTGACTTTAGGTAAAATAAAAAAATATTTTCAAGAATAAAATCAAATTCCACAGTAAAATTAAGTAGGTATAAAAAAAAACAAAGTTTGGGGTCATTGTAGTGCAGGGTGAAAACTTCTGATTATAGACATGACAGTTGAGGGTTTAATTATTAAGCAGGAGAAATTCTCTAATTAAATAATGATATTTAATTATTTTTATTCTTCTCACTTTTGTATAGAGTGTTATAAAGAGTTGCTCTAGTCAACACATAAAAAGTGTTCAGCTATCTTAACACCCGCTTCCATCTGTTTCCCCTACTATGTGCAAAATATAGCATGAAGAGTAAATAAAATTAATTTACCTGATCAGGAACAAAACGGCATATTGCCATCATTTCTTGAGTGAATTCCTCCAGCGTTATATTATGGTTAATGTATGTGATGAACACATCACCACTGTACACAGTTTTCACTCTCACATCATTCACATGGTTATCCTGCCCCACTAGTTGAGTCGGCATCATGACAAATTGACTTGGCACAGAATTATCTGAAATATCATAAGAAACAGTTTTAGGCATTTGTTATTATAATTTCCATTTAAATATTTTAATAAGATAATCTATTCATACTATATAGATACAAGAGGTTTTCAAATATGAAATACATAAATGTTTTAACCTCAGAGTGCAAGTCAAATCTCTGATCTAATAGCTTAGATTTACAGTAAGGTTTCTTTGTATAACCTATTCAAATGCTTGTTGATAAATATGAAACAATCATTAGTAAATTATCATTGTACAAGCCCAGTGGCATTTTGGCTATGTGAATTACTTCCCATTTGGGCACGTAATATAGTCGCTAAGTGTTATGTTGCCGAGCATTCCCATATCATGAATCATTTGAATAAGCACAAAGAAATCATCTAAGAATTAAACATTATAAAGAGGTAATATATATCACTGGCATTTTAGAGAGTAAAATTCCATTTATAAATTGTTAAAAAAAATATCTTATAATACCTATTTATTTAAAAAGTTCTATCAACAAAAAGTTTGACACAACAACATTGGCCTGACAAACTGACAGTTTAAAGGATATGGAAACAGCCGCGATAAAATCATATAATATTAATGTTCAAGAAGAACTTACAAAATTATCACGATCCTTTTCTTATTAACGTATATAATTTGAAAATGACAAAGATAGCAAATGACTTAGTCGAAACCGTCACTGAACGAACAAGAATGACAACATTATTGAAACTCCCTGTGACGTAGCTATTGTTTGATTTCTAAACCGATATATTCATTTAAATAAATGCAAATAATTTCTTAACCTTTTTTATTTGTATATTGATCTTCAACTGTATAGGAGTTACAATAGCAAAATATTTTTGCACATCTTGTAGTTTCTATATATTACAATTATCTTATATCGTATTATATATATGTATTGTATTTTTGAACGAAAGCAACATTGAACTAAATGTCATATTAATAACTTCATCTAAGTTCAGATTAGCGATTTACATTTTTTGCATATCGTGATAAAATCTAGGACTGTTTTGAAATCCAACATTTAGTTTTAAACTTTATTTTGTAAAGTTTAAGTTAAACCATGGTAAAGTTAGCAGTATACAATCATCCCATATTTCTTAACGAAGATATGAAATATTTGTTATGATGACTAATACTTGCTCCAATTGTGATATCTTGTATTTATAAACCCAATGTTTTATTGCAGACAGAACAACAAATGGACTGTGCTCTTGATTTGATGAGAAGGCTGCCCCCTCAACAGATTGAAAAGAATTTGACGGATTTGATTGACCTAGTACCAAGTTTATGTGAGGACTTGTTATCATCGGTCGACCAACCGCTAAAAATTGCACAGGATCGTAATAACGGAAAAGATTATTTATTGTGCGATTACAATCGTGATGGAGATTCGTATAGGTCGCCATGGTCGAACACTTACGATCCTCCATTAGAAGATGGATCCATGCCATCTGAAAGGCTAAGGAAGCTGGAAATAGAAGCAAATCATGCCTTTGATCAGTACAGAGAAATGTATTTTGAAGGAGGTGTAAGCTCTGTGTATTTGTGGGACATGGATCATGGCTTTGCAGGTAAACTTAATTTTTATATATTATTATGAACTTAAATCCTTTTAATGTTAATTGTTTTAAAATAGTACTTTGTTTGAATAATAAAAAATATATCAAAAAATTAAAAAAAAATGTTAAATATATCGTAATATAAATACCATATTATGTCATCAAATTTTCATATCATAGCATCTTTTTTAGTAAAAACTTTTGATTTACAGGTGTGATCCTCATAAAGAAAGCAGGTGATGGTTCCCAAAAGATCAAAGGGTGCTGGGACTCCATACATGTAGTGGAAGTTGTTGAGAAGAGTTCAGGTCGCAATGCCCATTATAAATTGACCTCTACAGCAATGTTGTGGTTGCAGACAAATAAGGAAGGTAGTGGCACTATGAATCTAGGTGGCAGTCTTACTAGACAGGTATTACAATTAATTTAATTATGTATTTATTCACTGTTAGCTTCTGCCTTAAATAGTCTTTGGCTACCCTTCTTCTTAACTTGGTTTGGAGGTATAAAAGTATTTAATTACAATTATTAACCTATTATTATATTATTAATATTGGGGGTATGGAAATATTTAATATGTATTAGCGTTGAGTTCCGCCACTTCACATGCAATGCCTCCAGAACTTGCTGGAAAGTGGGGAACAGAGGGTCTTAACACTAGGTTCCCTATGCCTGCCCCGCTGCATGCCAGATACAGTGTGAAGATGATTTAATTCTTTCTTTTATTATTGGTCTAAGTGAATATCTCTCACTCGACTCAGTCATCAGATTGCTGTTGATCAATGCACCACATTGATTTGTTGCTCATATACAGAACTATGTTATATTAAGAATTTCATGATTTTTTATAGTTTAGCTGACACACTATGGCTCTATATCAAGTGTGGTAGTCTTAAATTCTGACTAGGGTCAATAACTATACAATAAAATAATTTTATTCATTGTCTATTAGTTTTGAGAATGTACATGTACACAGATATATGTAGGCTGAAGTTTTAATGATGAGATTCATATTATTTCAATGATTTTTCATCTACCAAAATGCGGTGTAAAATATATTGTAGCACTAGTGGACCTTGTGTAGCTATGCCCGATTGTACAGCACTATTATTTATTTTCTCATTCCAATAATAATATATCTTAACATTACATTGATAGCTAAAGTTTTAGCCAATTCAATAAAACACTTTTTCTTATATACTTTTCATGTACAGACACTGATCTGTTATGATTTTATTACAAGTATAGTAAATAAATAAATAAATTAGCTTCATGTATCCCGCACACTGCAGGATAGGCAGAGGGTACTTAGTGTTAAGACACTCTGTTTCCCACTATCTGCAGAATTCTGATAGCATTGCATGTTGAGTGGCAACTCAATGCTGTGCTTGTCCTCGACACCAGAGCGAAGAAATGGAAATATAAATTTAAGTAAATATTTAATCTCTTCTAGTGACGATTGAACCCACAACCAGTGGGTTTTACAGTCACACTTTGTGCCCCTGCGCCACAACTTGTATTGTAGTGAAAAAATATTTTATTATAGTTAAATTTACCATATTGAATCACAATCTGCTAAATCTGCTGATCTGCCCAAAACCTTCAATGCCTATTGAGTTTGTAATGCCAATCATTTAACCTATGGTTAGTTATCAATCATGAAACTTTGTAGTAACAATTGTTATGAGTGTGCTCATGCCCCCATTTGCATCTTGCTGATACTGACCACTGCTTAACACACAGCTTGACTACTCTGCTGCCACTCTAAATAGTCTTTGGCTACCCTTCTATATGCAGGATATATGATAGTAAAAACACTCTGTATGTAATCTTGATATATTTCAAATAATATAATATATTAGAGAAAGAAATACTAGTGACTTGCTGTAAGATTGACAATATTAACATTTTCTCGTTGGGTTCTACCATTCAACAAGCATTGACTCCAAAATTTCTTTTTTCAGGCTGAACAAGACTCTGCGGTGAGTGATGTAACTCCACACATTGCCAACATTGGTCGCATGGTTGAAGATATGGAAAATAAAATTAGAAATACTTTGAATGATATCTACTTTGGTAAGTCATTTAAATATTTATCTGTATTTACTTTTACATATGTACGTTCAACCCCAGTTTAAGGTATTAATTAGGCATGATCTTGGTGCACCTGTAACTCGGTTGCATCGAATCCATAATTCTTTTATGGGACAATGCATACACTTTAACAATAGGATCCCAGAAAACGTCAGAGAATTAACTATATCATGATTTAAAAAAATGTGAAAAGACGTTTGTATGTTAAAGGTTGTTAATAAATGATTTTGTAAATGATAACACGCCTTGGGAATGAAATGCTCGCTCCAGTCTGTTTTAAAGGTGTCATTGTCACAGATAATTAAATATGTATTTGTTTAAAATTGATTTTAAAAAAATAGGTCCCGCTGAGTTACTTACGCCGGTTCTACTCAAGTCTGAGGCATTGACTTCTTGCAGAAGCATGTAACTACTTATTTTGAATAAAATGATTTGGATTTAATTAGTTTCATATCCTTGCAAAGCTCAAAGCCGGTGCTGAAATCCGTCACTCCACACACAGTGTGTCCAATTGACACGGAAAGAACACAGTGACTTATCTTGTCGTTAGGCCTTCTGTTCGCCATGCCGACTAATGTGATAAATTATATTTCCTTGCTCTTACAATAAAAAACATCCTAGTCAACGCGCATTGCTTCGAAAATTAAGTGAAAAGTATTTCTGTCTATTCTGTTATATGCAGGATAGAAGGTAAAGCTTAAACAATTTTAATGACTTCAAATTTTCAATTTACAGGCAAAACAAAAGATATAGTGAACGGCCTCCGGTCAACAATACCAGCCAATGTGGCCCGACAGAAGGCGGCGTTGCAGCACGATCTGGCCGAGGCGCTGCTTCAGCGTCGGCAGGTCACACGAAACGACTGAGACAGCGCGAGCTCCGGTATTTATATATAGTTTACCTTTGTGCTTATTTTTATTTCAAATGTATGTCACATTTACTTCATTACATCCTGTATAAGAGGATATAAGAGGAGTCACAATTCAACTTATTGCAATAATGTTGTTTTGGTTCTTTAGTGGACTATAATAACATTTTGTTAATTTTTGTTTGTGGACTAAACTGATTTCATGATCCATCTTGTGACTATCATGTTCAGGATAAAATTTGAATCTAAAATAAAAATTAATCTTTAATTTCACACTTTATCTCTAGCAAGCTAACCAAAGTGGTGACTGTGTCTTATCATGGTTTTTACTTCAACTGATCACACTCTTACCACTCACTTTTCATAAATCTTGATCTGACTGAGGCTCTTAAGCACGTTTTTTTTTTATTTACAATGACTTCCTACTACCTGCATTTATTGAGTCGGTGTTTAAGCCAAACTCCTCATACCCAGGGTGGGTATGAAGAGATAAATCTCCATAGCATTAATCTTCTTTCACTGTAATACCCCCGTTTCGCTGCAACTGCATTGTGTACAGCCAAACATGCAGTTGTGCTATTGTTCTGCCATTTCATCAATGCTGCTAAGGTGCCGTTAACTCTATTATCGGAAAAAATACGCTTTCTTATATACATTTTGTGTCAGCCATCTTTACTAAATATCTTAATGTCTTAATAGCCTTTATTGCTGATTTTATTAAGCTTTATCAAACCTAAGTAAGTAAACATTTAACTATGTATTATATAATTATGTAGAATTTACTCCAGGCTTAATGAACAGCGTGTCATTTGACACATAGGCAAAAAGCTGGAAGAGCTGTTTCCAATCCTCTCTATTATTGGCTTTCCTTGACCAGGTATTCCCTTCGATAATTTCAATATCAAAGTGTTCCTAAAACACTCCGTTCCTTATTCAGACCCTTCCGTTCTCCACTTTACGCCAAATTCTTGGGGCGAGACTCAACGCCGCACTTTGCCTGGTTACCAAAGCGTAGAAATGAAAATATTAAATATTTTATTTCGCGAGTGGCAATCGAAACCACAACCAGTCGATGCAGTCGCACGTTTATAATCTGCACAACAACGCCCTCTACTAATTCCCTCTAATAATATTTGTGACAATTACCAGTACCCAATAAACACGATTACTGGTACTGCTGCACCATTCTGTTACCAAGTTTATAATAATAGTCCAGTCAAATGAATGAGTTGCTCATGTTATTTAATGTGGCCTATTCACCATATAACCTAGAGTTTAGACGACCCGATTTCCAATTTCCGTTGAGTGACGGAACTAAGTCAGTTTTATCAGAGCAGATTAAAATATATTCATTTTCTCAAATAATTATCGAACTCGTAACCATAGTGTCCCACTGTTGTAGGCTGGGAACTTTTAATAACATTAGTTTTTTATGTTTTTTTTCTGAAGAAGCTCTATCCAGCGCATAGCACCTAATGTATATATTTTCTGTTCACTGCCGTTCCCCACTTTCTGTTGAATTCTGGAGGCCTTGCATGTTGAGTGACGGAACTCAACTCCGCACTTTGTCTCTTAACCAGAGTGAGAATATAAAAATATTAAATATGTCATCTCGTCGAGTGGGAATTGAACCTACAACCTGTCGCGTTAACAGTCGCACACTTGTGCCTCTGCACCAATAATTAGTAACTTTAGTATTAATTTTCAAATTAAATATTTATTTTTTCTTACAGATGAGTTGGAGATTTTGGGTTAAATAATAACAACGACATAGAAAAGTTCAAGAGATTTATTCAAAATCGTAGCATTCAATTTAAATTAAATAGAATATAATTAAAAATGTCAATACATTTAATTCGTGTAAAAATTGTATATGTCGCATCCAATATGGTGCTGTAAATGTCCATATTTGTTATTTTAAATAAATATAAATGATATTTCTGTTACTTCTCAATAAGGGAATGAATATAAGTGAAGAATTTGGTATAAATATTAAATTTAATCTGTGCTAAATGTTGTCTGTTTGACCCAATTACTTTATTTTGGACTAATTTATAACATCAATTTGATTTTCTTTTTAAATTTTATATTCTGTATAAAAGACTTTTTAATTTTTTACTAGGGCTGCCGATTTAGCGTATTCATCCTAAATATTTAAACATTATTTTAAGATTTTTGATATTTACACAATTATTTTGCATATTTTATAATAAACTTATAAGTTCATAATATATTCTTAATTTGCTTATTATTATCAATACATAAATGATTATTGAGATTGAATGAGTCATTCGACTAATAAGAGATTATTAATAATATCGAAGTAATTGGGTTATACAGATATTATTAACTTTAAAAATGTATGATCTTATAAATGCAAAAACTATATTTGCCTAAGATTGTTAAAAAATAAATGTTTAATAATAATTAATTATTATTTAGCGTTCACTATATTATGTAGATTATATTCTGGTAAATAATTCATAGAGTATATGACGCAACACAATTTAGCATTTTTTTATTATTTACATTTTTAATTATTATTAGCCCAAAATATTATTGTCCATCTCTTTAATTGCATTTTTATCGCTTATTGTTAGTATTATATTGTAAATTAGAAAGCAATTTAAAATTAAGATAATCTGTATGATAAGAAATCCTCGTATTCATACTAAATCAGGGATGTTATAGAGACTCTGTAACTAAAACTATCTGATATTTGAAATATAAAACTATTTGTAACTAAATTCGATATAAAAGTTTTGGATAATTTCAGACATGGGCGTATTCTAAATGATAATTTTTCGACAGGATTTGATTTTTCTGCCCGAACCGACGCACTAGCCTCTACTAAATAGCAATAAGTACAAAAAACTTAAAGATATAAAAGTAAATAATCATCAAATATAATAAGTTCTTTGATTTTCTCGTATATTTCATATTAATAACAAAAAAAATAAAAAATGTAATATCTGAAATTACCCGCAAATGACAGATAATCCATAACATCCCTGACCTAAATGCATGGAACATTTGTTAATGTTATAATATGATTGTACCCTACGTAGGGTTTTTTTTATTTCCTTCATAATAATACAATAGTTATAATTGGCCTCTCTAAATAAAAATATATTTATCTGATTTGATGCTTTTATTTTTTCATCATTCTTTTAGTTCTGAAGGATTTTATCAGCTGAGGCCAACCCTGGCGCAGGGGTACCTAAGTGTGACTGTAAAAGTGACTGGTTATGGGTTCGATCCCTACTCGAGGAAATGAAATATTTATATAAATCTATAATTCTATTTCTTCGCTCTGGTGTCGAGGCAAAGCGCGATGTTGAGTTCCGCTACTCAACAAGTAATGCCTCTAGAATTCGGCGCAAAGTGGGGAACAGAGTGTCTTAATATAAGGTTTCTTTTTGCCTTCCCTGGTGTATGCGGGATTATTTTATTTTACCATATAAGTGTATACTTTCATAATTAATATAATTTTTGTAAAAGATTGATTTTATAATTTGTACATTCAATCATAAGCTAATAGTATTCATAATTCTGAGAAAGTGCCAGCATTACGTGGCTGGTTGAGCGGATGTCATCGGTGGCAATGGCACGGGACTCAGAGCAAGAATTATTTCAGTTTTACATTTTCTCGAAAAGTATACGTTCAAATTACATGCTATAAAAGATGAAGGTTATTGACATAAAATTTCCTTGATGCTAGAATAATTTTCGCTTTTAAATTTTAATATCCTTTCAAATAAAAAATTTAAATATCACCTTGCAATTTTCAATATTTTTTTGTTATAAAATGCTTTATTGTAACTTATTTATAAGATATAAATGTGAAATTGAATATTTTTAAAGTACAATGTACTTACATATATTCATCTATTTTTGCAGCGCACGCGCTTAAAGCAATTGGATGGCATTAATTATTATTATTATTTATTCATTTATTTTTGCAGTAATTCCTAAGCACAATAAACCACATGAAGAATGCTGTGTCTTATAATTTTCTTAGTAATATAAGATTCACAAAAGTGATGTATTAAATGTATTAAAAAGAATGGACCCAAACAAGGATGCAGGTGGAAAAGGTAGACCTATTACATTGATTTTCAACGTATCTAAAACTTTATGGATAAACTTTTTGGTAATTCCAATATTTAAGGACAGCAAAGCTGAGATGATAAAGAATTACAGATCCAGTTCTATCCTTCTCGTATTTGGTAAAGTATTTGAGTAAAATAATATATTAGCATTGTTAACAGCTTATATCACCGAACCAACACGGATTTGTAAAAGCCAGATCTATTTGCACTAACCTGTCTACTGCACTTGTTTCAGGGCAAACTGTCAAAGTTATATAAACTTAGGCAAAGCCTTTGATAAAGTACCTCACCAAAAGTTTCTCCAAAAACTATCTACGTATGGGTTTAATTATCATCTGGTCTATTTGTTTAAGTCTTATGTATCTGAGAGAAGATTAATTGTTGTTGTCAACGGCTAGAGGTCAGCACCATTTTCATCTGCTTCTGGGGTTCCTCAAGGCTCTATATTGGGCCCTGTTTAATTCATTCTTTTTAGAAATGACCTTTTATATATTTTGATTATTATATGTACGCTGATGACTTAAAAATAGCTAGATGTATACGGAATAAGGATGACTAATTACATTTGCAAAGTAAATTGGATCGTTTGACTTCTTGGTGTGATGATAATGAGCTAACTTAACTTCACGCTTTATCTCTACATACCTCTTTCGCCTCGACCATTGTCATCCACCTCTTCATACATGCCCCCCGGGCATGGGATCCTCATGCTTTTTTCGTAACCTACCTCTAATATCTTTGATACTGGGTTTTCGAAGGTCAACCGAAGTTTCTTTTTCTTTCATTCTTCTTCTGTAATACACACGTTTCGCTGCCGTATAACAGAGTCGGCACCAACACTGCATTGTGTACGACCAAACGCGCAGCTGTGCTGACGTTTCGCCGTCTCATCAATGCAGCTAAGGCTCCGTTGAGGCTGTTACAGGCAGCAATACACATTTCCACATCCACCTCGTATCTGCCATCTCTACTGAACATACTTCGCAAATATAATTTTTTCGTTTTTTAAAAGTAGTAGTTTCGTTAAGTATTTTATTTTGTTTAGTATTCTATCTTTGGTCTGTAATATTGTTACTTAGATTTTTGCTTAGTATGTGTAGATGTGAGATTACATTGTTACTTAGTATGTGTAGATGTGAGATTACATGTTTGGATATGACGTCACGCGTAGATGTGAGATCATATATGTATGTTTGTGTAGTCGTATAATTACATGTGAGATTCATCAACACAATAACATATATGATAACACAAGGAAAAGACGTAGATGATTCTTTTTTAGTTTCGCTTCGTAGGATGTGCCGAGTCAGTTTAGCTGACTAAATAAAGTAATACACAGAATGTCATGTAGCGGCGAAAAAATCACGTTGAGTATGAAGAAGAGCGCATTTAGCTTGATTGAGCAAGAAGCGAAGCGAAGAATAAAATAAATTTACTTAACATAGAGCAATAGTACTTTCATTTTGTTAAAAAAATAATTAAAGAATTAATTCTGGCGAAAAGTTTTAACAATGTTTTTCCTTGTAACTATTATAGTAAAAGTAGTACAACTACTTAGACCAACTACGGTCTTCATCGTCAGTTACACGTCATCAAATTGTAATTTCCGAAAACAAACACACGAGTCCTTACAAAAAATACTGAAAGTAAGTAACTGTAAGTGTGCCTATAAAATTTGAAGAGTTCCCTCGATTTTTCCAGGATCCCATCATCAGATCTTCACATGGTCACCATGGGACCACCTGTGAGGTATAATTTCCCTTTCAATAAAAAAAATATCTTCAGGCGTCTTCGAATAATCGCTGAACATACATAAAAAAAAAGATTCCGACGAATTGATAACCTTTTTTTTGAATGTCGGTTAAAAAAGATTTATAAAGGAACATTGGTAAAAAAGACTCCACATTAAATTAATTTTATTAATTTGATGACTAATTTTATTAAAAACAGTTTTGAAGTTTTCCACCATCAAAATTAAAAATTAGATTAAAAATCTACCCTCTAAAAATGTAAAATTAAGAAGAGAGTGATAATATCTTACTTTATCTTAGTTGCTTTTTTATTTCATCGATATTCAAATTACTTCGATATATATTGTACCAAGATTTCTCGACATAGTAGGTACTATATTAAATTATAACGCTCCAATTTTGTACTTAAATATTTTTTTATAAACATAACAGACGCTTATATCAACGTAATACGTGTATGTCATACATGTACACGTAAGGTAAATGGCCCAAAGTTCGTGCTAGTACGTTATTTCGTTCTGGTTCTGGGAAAAAAATAAGCAATTTAAGTATTATTTGCGTAAAATCTTTATATTTTTAAACCATCTAAAAACTAAGTCACAATATTTAATTGATAAGCTTGAGCGTAAAGCGACATTTGAAACGCAGAGTTGACTACGAACTGTAGTGTAACGCGTTTGTGTCGACCTAAGAAATTTTTAAGGTTGTAGAAAGACAAAGGTCAGTTATTCAAATAAAACTTTGAATATATGTTTATTCTATAAAGAAACATTTAATTCAGAAACAAAAAAATAGATGGAAGCATAAAATTCTTTTAAAATTGCAATAAATCGATTAACGAAATAGCAGTAATTTTATTTAAAACTAGCGGCCCACTCGCGGCTTCGCCCGCATACTATGTATAATAATTTTATTATGCTGCATTTGCCAACAGATTGATATATTTAATCATAAACACTTGTTTTCTGAGAAAGTACCAGCACTATGTGGCTGTATGAGAGGACGTCATCGGTGGGAAGGGCTCCCCGCAGAACTTGAACCTAGGTTTGCAGCCATAAACAGAGCGTTGAATTATTTTAATTTTACATTTTCTCGAAAACTATACTACTACTATAAAAGACAAAGATATATCTTCATTAAATTTCCTTGATGATGAAATAACTTTCGCTCGTAAGTTTCAATATACATGCCAAATAAAAATCGATGAAATATCAATTATTTTTTGTCACAAAATGTCTTATTGTAAGTTCTTTATAAAAAATATGGTGTCGTGGACTTTTTTTAGATCTAATAAAATTGAATATTTTAATCATACAACGTACTGAAATATATTTAACTATATTTGTAGCGCACGTGCTTAATTCAATGAAAGAAATTCGATGACGTTATAATATATTAAGTTAATCCACATAATTCATTCATTAAATTGTTGACAAAATACCTACATTCATAACACTAAAATTTGCATGTTCATATAACGTTTCATAAAATATTTAAGATAATTTAAAATTTATAAGCCTTAAGATGCTGAAACAGGGGACACTTACCTTATAACGTAGTACAGCAATTTGTTTTGCTAAAAGTGAAATTAAAAATGCTTGCTTTTCTTTATTATAATAAATTTAATCTCCTGAAGAATATTAGACATTAAAAATTAAATTTTACTATTATAATATTAATATCGTTTTCCACATGTTACTTTTTTTGTTTATTTTGTTATGTTTGACATCTGTTAATGGCAACACATTTAAAATAATTATATAAAAAATAATATATTATTAATATTACATCTTCAGATCTTTAGTTAAGTTAAAACCACAACAGAGTGACAGAACACATGTACCCTAAAAGGTGGTTAAGACTATCAATCTCAATGGCAAACTATATACTTTGAAATCACTTTTGGTTCTTTTTTGTGAATCATGGGACAACATTTAGTTATTTAAATTGTGTGATATATTGTAATAATATGATGGAAGATATTATTGATTTAGATGATAATAGTGTAAGTATTAATAGTAGATAAATTAAGATTTTAATTTTTTCATAAGATACTTATTGGAAGCTTTTTTACATTTACTATATCATTATTTACTTTTTTTCCTTTTAGGGCGCGGAATCTGAATATACATCAAATAACATAGATAATTTTGATAAAATAAAGCAGGAAAATCCTCTTTTTTGTGATATTTTAGAAAAGTGCTTAAGCTTAGAAAATTCTGATGGGATGTTATCAATTATTAATAGTAAATTGTTAGTTAGTTACAATGGAGCTAATAAGACTTACAAAACTTCTTTAGAATTTCAAAGAACTTTAAGGAAAACACTTTCTTTATTGAATAACAATCCTCGGCAAAGATGTACACATATACAATTCTTATGTAAAATGTTGTCAAGTTCAATAGTAAAGAAAAAAGTGCAATTAATAACTTTAGACAACAATACCACAGGTATATATTATTTTATTTGTTATATATATAAAGAAAACATGGTTGTAATTTATTAATAATGTAATATTAACCCTTATCGTGGCAAAAAAATTTTTTTTAAGAAAAGCAAAAAAAAAGTATATTGGTAGCTTTTTTGGGCTATAAAGAACCTCAAAAAAATAAATAAAAAAATCATGATATGAAAATTTTGGAAAAACACGATGTATACTATACTATACACTGCTACACGTACAGTGATTATCGCATTTTTAAGGATGTATATTATGCTATACATTGCTATGTTTTGGAAGAGTTGTAATGTTACTGGTATCTTTTAATATATACTAAAAGATTATTGTAAATAACATATTTTTAATAAAAATAACTATTTTGGTGGAAGTAAAATTTTTTAGTAAA
>JAATLQ010034771.1:0-24584 GCA_013421005.1 Heliconius erato x Heliconius himera
GGCAGGTTCATTCGCCGGGCAAATGAAGGTTCCGTGACTGATATAGTGGAACACAACATTAAAATGGCTATTTCCTATAGAGATGAGGAGGCAATAGATATATTACGGAAACAACTAACTGTGCCGCAATCAACATAATCAACGGCCAAAAACTCGGATTTGACAAAAGGAACTCGGATTTGACAAAAGCAAGCCATTCAAGATATTAAAGTCCACTTCACATTTTAAAAAGAAAAACTAACATTTTTAAAAATCAATTAAGAACAAAAAAGGCACGGACAACAAAAGTCTGTGGCGCAAAACAATTCAAGCATAAAAAAAACCCAATGAATAAGCTTGCACAGCTCACCTATATATATGTCTGGTAATACTTCGCAATCCTCATTCTAGATTTGACTGAATCACTAGTCTCGTATACAAAGCAAAACAAAGCAGTGTTAATAATGAAAATATTCAGTTGCATTATCCTGTTAGTCGCGATCGCTATGGCCAGCGCTGATAAGCCACACTACGACGTCAAGGACGCCCCGGTATTGTTCGAGAAATTTGTAAAAGAGTACAACAAACACTACAAGAGTGAAGCTGATAGGAAGGAGCACTATGACGCTTTCGTGAAGACCTTACATCAAATTAATGAATCTAATGCCAAAAGTGACTCTGCTACTTTCGATATAAACCAATTCGCCGATTATACACCTGAACAATTGGAAAAAATGAAGGGCCTCGCACGTGCGTTTTAATAGTAGTTTCATAAGTATACTGAAAATGTCTCGTTAAATTTTATAGTCTTTATGTCAATACAGATTCCGTCGTATTGTAAAATGAAAAGTGCAAGAACTAATTATATCATTGCATTTTGCAAAATCGCAAAAAAAACTATACTTTTATTTAGATTTTTGTACTTTTTTTTGTTTTTTTTTTCTATCGGTGATATTATTATCTACTACGTAGTAAAAGTGAAAAGAATGATATTTTATTACATAAATTTACTGTGCTTCGTGAGTTTTTTTTCTCGCTTCACGCTGTATCTCGCATGCAGCAGAGTTGTCGGCTTCGAGCACTGTTCGAGTGGGAATCGAACCAATAACCTCGCGTTTAATGTTACACTCTGTGCCCCAGCGCCGAGTCTGGCCTCGCTTAGCTAATACATCACTTTATTGTGTTTTAGAAATAACTAGGTGTTGTTGTCGCCAAATCAGGAAAATGAAAATAATCTGATTTTCTCTTAAATCGTTCTTAACAATAAAATATCCGATACATAATATTACAATAAAATTAATGTAAATATGAGTTGATATTAAACGAAGACTCAAAGAACTTAAGTATTTCAACGTGAATATTTCTTAATTAGATTTAATTTTCTTTCCAGGGCACTAAGTTCCAGAAAATCCTGACTAGAGATCTGACCTGACCAATAATTGTGTATTTAGAACTATGTACTCTTAATAAATTCTATTGATAATGTTTTCCTATTTCTATAATATTATAAAATAAAGTCGCCCTCCGCCTCTGTCTGTGCCTTTCTAAGTCTTCTTCTTCTAAACTACCAAACGGATTTTGATGCGGTTTTCATAATTAGGTAGAGTATTTATCAAGGAAGAAATAAAGAAATGTACATTTTTAAGAAATTTGACATAAATACGAAAAATTTGTATAAAGTCCTATCCGTTGAGACACTTTCGTAAATGCGCTGCTTTAACGGTAAGTACTACATGAAAATAATGTAGTGGAGTTTTGTTCCTCTTAACAATATCTACAAAAAAGTAAGGGATGTTTGTCCATAATAATATTAATCCTTATCATTTTAAGTCATTTATTAATTTTCTACATTATAAAAGATAAAATTTGTTGTTTACGATATTTCGAAATTAGAAATATTTTTAGAGCAAAACAAATTTAATTATTGACACATCACGCCGGTTATATCAGCTCATGTTTTATTTATCCCTTATTCTCAGCATATAAATAAGTACTCATATATTGCTTACCTTGGCCATTTAATGTAGATCAAAATTTCCTTTACTGTTTTTCATTTTAATAAGTACTTTAGAAGATTAGTAGTACAGATTTAAAATTACGTACTAAAAAATCCTTGCTGTGAAACGGCTCGACGCCCGCCACGCGTCCCCATGCGCCCCGCGATGTTTTGTTTTTAAAAGTGGATCCGCCGCACTTGCCTGGCTTCTTTCCTGATCTACTGTCGAACTGGTTGGCAAAGAAGAGGCTCGCCCTCAACGCCGTCAAGACACAGGCATTTATATCCTTCGCAGAGCCTGCAGGGCCAGCAGGTTTCCCGGAGCAGCAGAGCGATCTACCTGAAAGTCGTTATTGAGAGAAGACTATCGATCGATCGATGACAGAACAATTCACGTCTACCCCTAAGAACGAATCTATCGCTCTGCAAGGCGTAGGTCAGGCCTCATCCCACCTATGCCAGTACCAATCAACAAGGAATCCTGCAGGTGGTCAGAACCTCACCTTCCAGCGAGGCACCATATTACGTGAAGAACACCATGCTTCACCAGAACCTAAAAATAGAAAGCCTAGAAGTACACATCGGCCTAGCATCCAACGCGTTCTAGCGTGCTGATGTATCGTGTTATCTAAGCACCTAAGGAACATCACCCAGCGGCTAACCTGGCCGCCAGAGGTCAGAAGTCGTCTTTTGAGTGAGTTTCTATTTTCCCCCGAAACTGAGGGTCTCAACTGGCTGAGCTGAGCGCCCGGGTGGCATTTAAATCATCCTTCCAATACCCCTTTTCCGCATCCTTCTTCCTGTGTCTACTCTAGGGCAGATACAGACCCCTAGGGTCAAAGAGCGACGCACCCATATTGATGAGTGCAGAACTTAACTGCACTATGGTTGTGGGTTCGATTCCTACTCGAGGAAATTAAATATTTACTATTTTCATTTCGTCGCTCTGGTACCGTGTCAACGTGCGGCGTCCGGCGTGCGAGTTCCGCCACTTAACACACAATGCTTCCAGAATTCAGTACCCTGCTGTCTGCGGTGTACAGTTGAAAATCTAACTCTGACTCGCTAGTTTAGCTAGACTAGTTTTTTAACTATTGTAACGACAAATTGAGAATTATAAAATTCAATATTTTTTCACAAACTACATAATAACATAACGAATTCTCGCTAAAATATGCGTTATAAAGGTATGATTGATATAAAAATATATAAACATTTTAATAACTCATCTTGTTTATCAGCATGTGAAATGTATACGCAAAATGATCTGTTTCCAAAGCTCTGAAATATCATCTCCTCCATGATTTATTACCAATACCGACATTGACACGCGTTATATAACACGGGGTGTTATACCCAATCGTTAAAAAAATCTGTTTTGTAATGAATGTAACATAAATCAATGAATATTAATCACATACATGACAAACTCAATATGAACGGGTCGGCTTGCAAAATTTCCGCGTGTTCATTTAGTTTTCACTCGAGGAAGTCGAGGCAAAGCGCGACGTTGAGTTCCGCCACTCTGTATGGCATGCCCCCAGAATTCGGCGGAAAATGGGGAACGGAGTGTCTTAATACACTCAGGAAGGAAGGAACTACAGGAAGTAGATTTTTTAAATTTATTTATGTATGTATTCTATGTTTATTTTGGCTATTTTTTCAATCAAATATGTGTTATAAATAAATAATAGAGAAAGCTAACCTAAAATTTACCAAGAATAAGATAAAGAAAATTAAGTTTAAGTGCTATTTTGGTTAGGTAGAACACACAAGGTGGATGTGAGATTAAAAATAATACATATCTTATTTTCTTAAGCCATTTAGAAAATAAAATAAAAATTATATATCTACGTTATATTCATAATACAGTTCTACGATTTGTCCAATCAAATCCCAATTCCACTTCAATTAAAAAAAAGCACGGCGTAAAAAAATACTGTTACTCAGTCAGTATAAGCCATAATCTCAATATTTTCAATAAGGAAAAGATACTTTGACGGTTATAGAAATCGTAAAAAACAAAACTTTTGTGATGCCACCAATTTATATATGTGAAAAGTTATGGCATCCATCCATTTGATTGAGCTGCTATCCGATGAAAACTGTGGCCGATGAAAATGCACTCGATGCTCTTTTGAAACAAAAGCACAAATAAATTTTAAATCTTTATCTATTTATAGTACACAAGAAGAATCTAATTGATTTAATAAAAAAATATGATTTTGAAGATAATAAATATCAAGTTTATAAGAAATAAGTCGATTTTTACAAACACCAAAATTGATAATTAAATTAGTATGTACTTTAGTAGTGTTAAAAAAAATATATTGCTTAGAGTAATCATTATTTTGTATTGATTCTTCTTTTGTATCGCTGGGAAATGTATTTACGCAAACCAAAAAAGCAGAAGGTAAATAGTGCCTTACGTTGGGGCCATACTATGGAACTCACTAGAGAATCCCAATCCTACCCACGAAGAACCAGCGGGAACCATATTATAAGAATACGTTTACATACATGTAAGAATTTCGACATAGAAAACAATTCGTTTGTAAAGACGATCTTTACTGAACGAGCTAGTACTTAGAATAAAACTCAGAGCGAATGCGCGCGTAGTGACGTTTATAAACCTCTTAAAAAGTGTAGTAAATTGCTGACTTCCAGAAAGCGTTATTACAGATAAGATTTTAGTATGTGTAATGTAGTTTTTATTGGTTTTGTTAATGGATTTACCTTACATAAATGCATTTAGATATGGATTTTTTGAAGCTTTTGAGACTAAATTAAAAATCGGAAAATTATCGAAATTAAATAACATTTTACTTTTTCAATATGTCACTAACAAAGATGGCAGTGTACATAATGTTTTCCTATAATATTACGATTTAAACGCATTGATTTTCAACTTTTGAGATACACCACAGTTTTATAAAAATGTATAGAAAAGTTTGGCAAAACTTTTAAATTACAAGAAGATTATCACAATTGATATGTATAATACCTTTATGGAAACTCTAGAGATCATAAATCAGATAAATTCCGTTCCGGGATCCCAAAAAGTTCGACTCAATCGTTACGCGGATTTAACTGATGACCAAAAGAGAACTACGAACGTTGAGCAAATTGGCAAAATCGATCCTGAATTAAAACTTCAAATGAAGGCAAACGTGCCCAAAGTTGAATCATTATTTAAGTTTATAGATTAATAACAAGTAATAAAAAAAAGCAAAAGATACAAAATATTTAATGAATATAAAACGGCCACTCGTGGCGCAGCGACACGAGGTGTGACTGTAAAGCCGACTGGTTATGAGTTCGATCCCCACTCGAGGATATGAAATATTTACTTAAATCTATATTTCGCTCTGGTGTCGAGGCTAAGTGCGGCGTTGAGATTTGCCACTCAACACGCAAAGCCTTCAAAATTCGGCAGAAAGTAGGGAACGGAGTGTCTTATGACACTAAGTTCCCTCTGCCTACCCTGCTTTGTGCAGGATACAGCGTGAAGCTTATTTTTTATTTACGTATGTTAGCACATACTTAGCACTTAAATGCTTTCTAAATGATATATTTGTTTATTAAATATTAATGTTAGAGGAATCTAATACTCCTGTAGTTGTCATATAATTTTAAACTTTCTATCTCTCTTTACATAATTTATCGACTCTACAATGGATATTCTCTAGCAGCTGCTTATAATTGTTCACCTAATGGCCAGGACATTGAGTCCTAACTTGGGAATAGTTTAATGTGGTTTGTCGAAGGTTGAAAGCAGAGTGCCTGATAGTTATATCTTTGTTCTGTCAAATAAATGATTTATTTATTTGATATATAGCTATTTTCACAACAAAGAAAAACTAAGAAACGAAAGTTGTAAATATTATAATCGGTCCGTAGTTAATGGAACTGGTTTGTTTATCATTTTGACTACATTACTTGAAACAGCAGCGAAAATCTAGTGAGATATAATTCCATTCTCTATTTTCTTCCTATATTAATCACATAAAACTATATTTTTTTAAAATTATTTGTAAACATACACTTTGCAGCTCCATCATGCTGACACTAACCTTAAATAAAATCTTACTTTTTTGCTCATTTTTACCTAGAAATGTTACTTATAAATATATATTTTTTTTTACGGAAAAGACAAGGCAAACGAGCGTTCGCGTCACCTGATGGTAAGTGATCACCGCCGCCCACGACCCCGTGCAACACCAGAGGAGCTACAGGTGCTTTGCCGGCCTTTAAGGTGGGTTGGGCGCCGGAGCCCGGCATTACCTGGTGCGAAACGCAGTGGCATAAAGCCACTACTTAACGCCGGTTTTAAATGCCGGGGGTGGTAATGATCCGGTCGAGTCTCCCCATGCGTGTTGCCATTGCTGGCGACGTGACTCTACCACACGTACTTTAGTCGCCTCTTACGACACCACCAGTACCAGGATGATCCTATTCTAGGCCGGGATCACACGGCACAAAATGTAGTAAAGTTATTTCTTTGTAGTAGATACCAATAATTACAATTACAAAGCAAACATAATTAATTTTGTTCTGAGCCAGAAGTATAAATAATATTGCATTGAAAACTTATATGTATGTTAATGTATATTTCAATATACACTAACATACATATATGTGACATAAACATATCTTTAATCTATATCATTTAAAAAATATAAAAGAAAATATATCACAGCTATGAAAAATAAAGAGAACGGTCATATGTAGTGAAGTTGATTATTTTATAGCATTAATAATAACGCAGCAATCAATAAATATTATATAAAGCTAATGATACAGGTGATATCATCTACATGTAGTTTTTTTTAGGTTCACGCTGTATCCTGTACATAGCAGGGTAGGCAGAGGTAACCTAGTGTTACAACACTCATGAAGGCACTTCTTTTTCATACTTTCCGCCGAGTTTTTGAGGCATCAAGTGTTGAGTTGTAGGGCTCAACGTCGCCATTTGCCTCGTTACCAAGGAAGTTAGAGCAAGGAAAATTAAGGTATTAAATATAGAATTTACACGACTGGAAATCAAACCCACAACCGTCGCGTTTGCAGTCGCAAATCTTGATCTAGTAGGTTTTTTATATTCAGGATCGATCTCAATGAAATTTAAATTTACTTTTAATGCTCTTTTAGCTTAAATAGGTCAAACTGGGTCTAATGGTTAGCGGCTCCTCCCCTTTATTGTACCTGGACTCTCGAACGAATATTGGCCTTTTAAGCAATAATCGGAAAGTGTTAGACCTTTTTTTTCACCATTTAACGCTAATTTAAGTCTAAGCTATTAAAAGAAGTTGAGTGGCGGAACTCAACGCCGCGTTTTGAATCGACACCAAAGCGAAAAAAAATAATATATTAGATATTTAATTTCTTCGAGTGGAAGTCGAACCCACAACCTGTCGTTGTTACAGTCATACGGTTGTACTCGGACTGCGCTACGACTGGCCTTAACTTGTTAATTGTTTATTTTCTCGTCAAAATTGTGAAAAGTAATATGTCAAGCATTTAGTTTAAATATTTCAAATTTAAAAAGCTTTTAAAGCTTTAAATTTATAATTTTACAAAGTTAAATTTCGTTAAAATACACGAACAATAAAAATAATAGGAAAATGAAATTAAATCAAAAATAGCACAATCGATATTAGCTATTAGAAAACGTAGCTGAAACGATCTATTTTTGAAAAGAAAAATTACTAATTCTGGTACAACATTTTCTAATACAATTATTTTCCGCCTACTCAATTTTTTATGTTTATTTTTACTGACAAAAATACTAATTTTTATTTATATTAATTTTCTATTAAGATAAATTTTATAGTAGAATTCTCAAAGAAATGTTTTTGACATCTCTTAAATTTTTTTTTGTTATAGCTAGAAATTTTAATATAAAGTCAGAAATTGGAACTGTTTTTCAGTGAATTTTTAACTGTTTGAAAATCTATCTAGTTGTAAACAAACCGGGTATTGTGTCAAGTTTCAAACAAAAGCTTTTCATCTACCTTTTACTTATGACTGCTTCCAGCTTCAGTCCTAACTTTGAAGCGAGTGGTTTATTTTTCATCGTTTAAAACTATTTTCTTGCTAAATAAAACAACGTATTTAAAATTATTGATTCATTCTTTTTTTTTATAGCTTCACGCTGTATCCCGCACACAGCAGGGTAGGCAGAGGGAACCTAGTGTTAAAACACTCCGTTCCCACTTTCCGCCAATTACTGGACGCAATACGTGTTGAGTGGCGGAATTCAACGCCGCGCTTTCCCCTCGACACCAGAGCGAAAAAATGAAAATATAAATGTAAATAAATATTTCATCTTCTCGAACGGGGATCAAACTCACAACCAGTCCATTTACAGGCACATTTTGTGCCCCTGCGCTACGCCTGGCCTCAATTCTTAAAATTATAAAATGAGAGTAGTGAAAACATAATGAAATAAAGCGAAAAAAATAACGATTTCACGAATATTTCAATGTCATAAATTAGCTCAGTGATTTTCCTTTTATAGGCCACAGTAATAATTAAAAACTTTTCTGCAATCTTCCTACAGGCAGGAACCTACCATATTATTCTTTAGCCGCGTAGTACTCGTTAAGTACCAGCGACATTATCACCAGAATGTCGGCTCATTAACTCGCAAGTAAGCGCTCCTTTTCATAAATTCACTTTTTAGAAAAGAAAGCTTGCTGAAAATGTAGACATTACTGAGGCTTAAATTGAAACTTTAGGGTTTTTTAACAGTTGAAGGAAAACTCTAATTATGTCTCCTGAGTTGTAGCATTTTGAAGTATCCATTCCACATTTTTTTTCTTTTTTTCAGCTTCACTCTGTATCCCGCATATAGCAGGGTTGGCAGAAGGAACCTAGAACTTAGAAGGATCCCCCGATTGACACAAATCCACTGCTTTTACAGTCTTTTTCATCTATATGTACCCTCTTTTACACGAGCTAACAATATTATTAATATTTCGTTACTGCTATTTTTATAATAACAAATAGTATTTCGTAAATTTTATTTAAAAAGTATGAAATCCTTTACTTTGACACTCCACATTGTAACAGTATGTACCTTGGGTATAAGTTAAAAATAAATAAGTAAATAAAATAAAATATGCATGGCAATACACATAAATAACATAGTTAATTATGAATAATACAAACGATATATTTATCATACCATATTAATCTAGACGAGTTCGTGTATTGTCGTCCCGAGTGTCGCGACCGTCATTCTGTCTATATAGGTGGTGGTGATGCTCGGAAAGCAGCGGTCGAGTCGAACTGTCAAGTACTACGGTACTAATATATATAATGCATATAAAGACTCGTACCAAGTATATTATAAATATAATATCATAATTCGAAGACTATGATGGCACAATCTTTTAAGATCGGATTTCTTATAAAGGCAATATATGTGTAAGAGCGACACACATTGTGGATCAAAGTTATTTTTGATCCTTATTATAATATTGAATGTTGTTTGACGTCGTGAAGGCTGATGTGATGGGCTTATGTGAACTGTTATAGCGACATTAACTATGTCGTGGCTGATGCCGTCTCGCAGTACGCTCGCGCTACGTAAGCTATGCTTGTATGGCGTTGGTCGTTGACATTTTATATACCACTTCTACGACTTGGTATACGACTAGTAGGTGTGTGGTGCTATTTTATGTCCCAGCTCCGGTGTATGTAGTAGTGTCCACCTGTCTCATACGGGTGTGTGGTGCTATTTTATGTCCTGGAACTCTGGTGTATGTAGTAGTGTCCGCCTACGGTTCGAGAGACGTCTGTGGGGTGTGTGCAGTGCGTTTATTTAACATATCGGCCGCCTTGCGGTAGTGCGTTCGTTTCAACGACTTATATTGATCTCACAAATCAATCAACATCACGAATCACTATTCTAATATAATTTTAATATAAACATATGTACATATATAAAAGTCAAAATCATAATGCTCCGGTAGTCGCCCCCCTGTTATCATTACCTGTGATGATAAGTGGATTCTCTATGATAATCGGAAGCCCTCGTCGCAATGGTTTGGCCCTACCGAATTCTACCCTGTCAAGCGAAAATTGACTCAAAATTGTTATTAACAAGTGTTTGGTGGTAGCTCCGGTGGCTAGTTCCGGTGTCGTTTATTACAGTTTTCTCAAATCTGGCCAGATGATTACGGCAGGCGTCTATTGTCAGCAATTGCAAACCAAGATGGAAAAGCTACCTGTTCAATACCCAAAGCTGGTCAATTACCGTACTTCCCGGATATTGCTCCAACAGATTATCATTTTTTGAAACTTGGATAACTCTTAGCGAGGGGGAAAAGTCAACTCCGAGTAGTACGGTCGGATCAGTCCAAACCGTCTTCAAAGATTTGATTGATTCCCATCCGAATGTTTTTTTTAGCAAAAGGATCAATGAATTACCTATGCGATGACAAAAAATATTCGACTTTTTGTTTCTCTCATACTAAATGCCAATTTCATATGTAAATAGGTGTGAAATAACTAAACAATTTATTATATTTACCAATAAATTACCAAAATAGTTAAATAACTATTTACTTAGTGCATTACATTTAATTAACTACACGTAAATAATTGACAAAATTCTAAACTACACTTAAGTACATTAGCTTCACGCTGTATCCCACAGCAGGTTAGGCAAAGGGAACCTAGTGCTAAAACACTCTGCACCTGACATTCCACCAAAATTTTCGAGGCATTGCGTGTTGAGTGGCGGACTTAACGCTGGGCTTTTGTTCTGGTGCCAGAGTAAAGAAATTACAATATTATTGAATAATAATTGATTTCCTCGAGAGAAAATCGAAGCCACAGTCTTCGCGTTACAGTCACACACTTATGCCCCTACGCCACGGTGGCCTTAAGTAAATATTTCAAGTGGGCAAAGCCGGGAGGGGGCCACTAGAACTAAATATAACAACTTACTATAAAAACAATTACAGTTGAATCGAGTTTGTCTTGTATCAGTTAATTCCATAGCATAAAGTAGGATTTAAAGTAAAGTAACTTTAGTATATGGTCCACGCACCACGGAACTGTGGAATGACCTACCCGCAGCAGTGTTTCCAGGTCGATATGACATGGGTACCTTCAAAAAGCGCGTCTATCTCCACCTTAAAGGCCGGCAACGCACCTGTAGCTCCTCTAGTGTTGCACGGGGTCGTGGGCGGCGGTAATCACTTACCATCAGGTGACACGAACGCTCGTTTGCCTTGTCCTTTTCCATAAAAAAAAAAAGTAGATTTTATGTGAGCTTTCTTATATCTTCGCTATAAATAACAGCTGCGATAATACTGCCTTAAAGCACTTCTTAATGTACTTAAGAGTTGAAAAATGACTATTATTACTTCTAAATTAAATCATAAAAAAATATTTAGGAATCATTAAAAAAATTACAATACAAATATGCATGTTTCATGTAAATGTTAAGTTTGATTTTCTTCATATGTTTCAGTAACTACATCAACTTAGAGAGAAGAATTGTACTAACCAGAAGAATTATTATATTCAATTTATAAATTAAATTAATAACTTAAAAATAATTACCAGTAATTGCTTGTACAGGGGCACAAGCGTACGCGTGCGTGTGACATGTTGTGGGTTCGATCCCCACTCGAGCTAATGAAATATTTACTATTTTCATATCTTCGTTTTGGTACAAAAGCGCGGCATTGAATTTCACCAGTCATCACGCAATGCCTCAAAAATTCGGTAGAAAGCGGGGAACAGAGTGTCCTATCACTAGTTTCCCTCTGCTTAGCCTTGCTATATGCAAGATATTGCGTGAAGCTAAAATAAAAACTATATTATCATACACGATAATATATGTATGTGCTAAAATGGACATAGTGATAAAGGATGTGGATGAACCTGATTAATTCCTCTCAGAGATTAGTCCTTACAATATGACCAAAATCTTTGAAACTCTATCTCCTCGGCGACGTAAGAAGGGTTAAGAAGGGTTTTTTAAGCATCTTGTTATTCAGGTAAATCTTTTCGTTTTCATACTATCTAAAATAAATTAATCCACACTCAACTATATATTCCTATATTACTACAAAGAAAACAGAACTGAAATAAAATGGCATAACTCAAAACACAATACGTTTGTAGTGGTCCTTCAGTGTACACAAACGAACTGTTAGACCTAATATACTGAAAGGATTTAGCAATTTTCCAACCCTAGCTCGACCGGGGGGGAACAAAGGCTCTCGGCTACCACGAGTTTGATTTAGTAGATGACAACATGCATTTGAGTATTATGATGATAAATGTGGTCGGACTTTACTTAACATACATCACACAACAAGCTGGAATGGCATTTATTCATACTTTTTAGAAAACGTATAAAAATTGAACGTACCAGGATTTGAACACGCGCCTCTTGAGAACCGTCCAAGCTCTGACCGCTAAGCCATACGTTCCCGTCAAGCTACGTCGAAATTCTTATACACTTGTTACAACTTTTGCTAACAACTTAAGCTAACAACATTGTTAGCATCTCTGTAGAAAGATCGTTACAAATTTCCGATACCCAAATATAATTGCTTAGAATTATCATTTGGCAAGAGTAAATACTATTAATTAAATATTTTTAATTATTTTAAAGTATTATTCCGCACTTAGAAAAGAAAAATACTTTTTAAAAAACGTATACAAATCAAGCGTATCAGAATTTCGAGGACTGCAGACTCTTGGTCCGTACCTGTACCGTACCGTACTGTACAGTCCGGTTTTTTTTTCAGCTTCACGCTGAATCCCGCTATAGCAGGGTAGGCAGAGGCAGCCTACTGTTAACACACTCTATTCCATACTTTTCCGCCGAATTCTGGTGGCATTGCGTGTTCAGTGGCAAAACTCAATGTTGTGGCTCTACAGTAAAGTGAAGAAATGAAAATATTAAATATTATATTTCTTCAAGTGGAAATCGAACCCACAACTTGTCATATTTATACTCACACATTGACCCATGTGTTACATCTACCACATGCTTGTGCCCGTGTTATATGACTTACTTCAAAATTTAATTTTAATTTCTTATTTAAAAATAAATAAATCAGCTTCACGCTGTATCCCGCACAAAGCAAGGTAGGCCGTTCCCCACTTTCTGCCGGATTCTGGAGGCATTGCGTGTCGAGTGGCAGAACTCAACGCCGCGCTTTGCCTCGACACCAGAGCGAAGAAATGAAAATATAAATTTAAGTAAATATTTCATCTCCTCAAATGGGGATCGAACCCACAACCAGTCGGTTTTACATTCACACTTTGTGCCCCTGCGCCACGACTGGCCTCAATTCTTCGCATCACAAATTTAAATTCCGAGTTGACTATGTATATAACTTCGTTGTTTTATACAATAAAAGCAGTACACGAAACCGAAATAATTAATATGAAGATGCGACGTGTTAATTAGAAGCTGTAATCAATTATGTTTCAATTAAGAGATCACAGCCGCAATGTTAAATTAGCTGGGTAATTGGCTATGTTCTAATTAGGGAAACCACCATGTATGAATTTCCTTAAATAAAAAAAAACAAGTGAACAGTAAGTGGTGTACATATGTAAGGGGAGCTAATAGGACGCTAAATTAGTGTAGTTGAAGATATATCTGAAGACAAGGACAAAATTAACGATAACTTGTCCATATAGCGAACATTGTACTGTCAGTTACTATAATAATTGAGTAAATTTAGTTCTGAAAATATGCGAAAATAAAGAACAACGTTTTATTATATAATTCTACTTATTGTATTATATTTATAAATCAAATCAGTTTCACGCCGTATCCCGCACACAACAGGGTAAGCAGAGGGAACCTAGTGTTAAGACCATTCATTCAGCACTTTCCGCTGAATTCTCGAAGCATTGCGTGCTGAGTGGCGGACTCAACGCCGTGCTTTGCCTCGCTACCAAAGCGAAGAAATGAAAATATAAATGTAAATAAATATCTCGTTTCCTCGAGTGGGGATCGAACCCACAACCAGTCGATTTTACAGTCACACTTTGTGCCACTGCGCTACGACCGGCCTCTTTACTAATTAGTAAATTTTGTTCTGAAGATATGCAAAAATAAAGAACAACGTTTTATTATATACAAATGTAGTATATTTATTGTATGTATCGGCTAAAATGTGTGAAATAAAGATTATTTAGATATTGAGATAAACTTATTCTTATTTCAAATATATTATTAACACGCATAAACACTCAGCAAGATGAACGTGTTTAAACACAATATAAACACAATTTTTTGCCGTAACGATGAAATGAAATAAATGTTAGCTGGCTATGCGAAGATGAGGAAAATGATGGAGCGACTGCCATTTAGTCTAAGAATATCGCGTGAAAAATATGTATATTCACTGATCTTGTTTACATTGATGTCGTAATCCGTACGGGTGTTGTTTTTTCGCTGCCATATTACATATGTGTGTGTGTTCGTACGATATAAACCAAATGGGAAATCAAAATCTTATAGCACTGGCACATAAAGTTTCAATTTGAAATTTAACTTTTTTTATGGAAAAAACAAGGTAAACGAGCGTTTGGGTCACCTGATGGTGGAAGTGACCACTGCCGCCCACGACCCTGTGCAGCACCAGAGGAGCTACAGGTGCGTTGCCGACCTTTAAAGTGGAGATAACTGTACCCTTGTGCTGTGCTGATTCTCCAGCATCGGAGGTGCTGGTACCTTCCTGGGGTAGTTTCTCTTTGAGTGCCGCTGTCATATTCCAGGGAGGGGTGGGGGTTAGGCGCCGGAGCCCGGCAAGCCACTACTAAACGCCGGTTTTAAACCGGTACCGGGTACTGGGTGGTACCGGGGGTGGTAATGATCCGGTTGAGTCTCCCCATGCGTGTTGCCATTTCTGGCGACGTGACTCTACCACACGTACTTTAGTCGCCTCTTACGACACCACCAGTACCAGGATGATCCTACTCTAGGCCGGGATCCCACGGCAATTACGATATACTGTTAAATAATTAGCGAAGTGTCACAATCAATGTACTATATGTCGCCGGTGCATTAAAATTGCATTAAACATTATTATTTTAATGGAGTTTTTTAATGAAATAAATTACTCTCTTCATATTTTTGTTTCTGAAAATATTATTAATTTATCATCATCTTATGGGAAAATATCTCTCTTTTACGAGTTAGCACAACAAATACTAGAATTATTAAGAATCAATGAATTAATTATTTAGAATCAGCTTACATTATTTTACTATAAACAAAATATTGAAAATGGAAACATGAAAACGTCTATTAGGGGAAGAAACGAAGTAAGAAAAGAAATTTCATTTTTATTCTCTACAATTACTACCAAAAAAAGTAATGTCATAGATAATCAAAACTCAATAAGCTCTATCATAAATAAACTTTAATAATATACAGCATTTTTAATATCAGAATTTTTAATATAATTTATATTATTGTATACAAAATTGAGGCCAGTAGTGGTGCAGGGGTACAAAGTGTGACTGTAAAACAGGCTGGTTGTGGGTTCGATCCCCACTCGAGGAGATAAAATATTTACTTAAATTTGTATTTCCATTCCTTCGCTCTGGTGTCGAGGCAAAGTCTGGCGTTGAATTCTGCCACGCAACACGCAATGCCTCCAGATTTCGGCAGAAAGTGGGGAACGGGCTGTCTTAACACTAAATTCCCTCTACCTACCCTGCTGTGTGCGGGATACAGTGTGAAACTGATTTTTTTTATTTATTTTTATTGTATACAAAGGCAAACTTTATGAAAACATGCCATTTTATACATATTGTTAACTTTCGAAATCACCTGTTATCATCATAATATTACATTTAAAACTTTACGCATATTTAATACACCGTGCACTGATTGGTGAGACTTGTGTAAATGAACCACAAGTCTTGTTGTTTTAGGACTAATGAGCTCTTTATATTTTCGTCACGATACCTAGACACTGATACGCTCGTTGAATATGTAAACGAAGTACTTTACATTTACAATGATTTCTCATTTATTTTGGAGCTAAGTTGCTTCATTTCAATATGTTTGCTTACGTTGTAGCTGCAGTATTTACTGTTTTAAATTTTATTCATTTCTTATTTCGTCTTAATATTTTTTATATACTATTATATATTAAGGTTATGTATTTTATTTATTTTTTATCATTACAGTGTATGAGGCCGGTCGTGGCGGAGCGGCACGAGGTGTGACTGCAAAACCGACTGGTTGTGGGTTCGATCCCCACTCGAGGAGATGAAATATTTACTTAAATTTATATTTCCATTTCTTCGCTCTGGTGTCGAGGTTAAGCGCGGCGTTGAGTTCTGCCACTCAACACGCAATGCCTCCAGAATTCGGCAGAAAGTGGGGAACGGAGTGTATTAACACTAGGTTCCCTCTGCCTACCCTGCTGTGTGCGGGATACAGCGTGAAGCTAATTTAATTTTTTTTTTTAATCATTACAGTGTGATGATTTTTTCCGCTCACAGCAAGTTGGGTAGAAGGGACCTAGTATTAAGACACTCCGTTGCCCATTTTCCACCGAATTCTGGAGACGCACGCAGCGCATATATACTCCGATATTCTTGTCTATCATAGTCATCTTGTCACAATCGTCGTATAGTAAGTATCTACTTACTAATAAGGGTTGAGTGTGCTACTTGACGGGCTGAAATAAGCTTTTGTAATTATTTAATATATATTTTTTTGCTGATAATATAAAAAAAGTAGTACGTTATAACGATCCAATATATACGCAGCAAATATAACTGTTCTAAAAAACGTATACACGTTTTCCGTCATAATAAACTAAGGCTATAAAAACCGTAGACACGTCTCAGAATGATTTTCTTTCGTCTCTGGGGAACAGCTTTGAAATATATTTACAGAACGGGAGTTTTGCTGATAGTCTCAACTCCATAAATCAAGAAGAAAATACTACGTTTGAGCTTACGATACGAACGATGCTATAAAACCGCGTCTCTAACATGGAATAATTTGTGATAAAAACTTCGAAGCCGAATAACTCCCGAAGTATGAATATTTCGGGAAAATCTTCTATCACGCATTGAAATATCAGTTAGTTTACCTATTTGAAGGTATATACGTAGAGGCCAGTGGTGGCGCAGGGGCACAAGTATATGACTATCCAGGTAGATGGTGGGTTCGATCCTTATTAAAAAAAATATAATATTCAATATTTTCATTTTTTCGCTCTAGGGTCATCACACAAGTCATCACTCAACACGCAATGCCTCCAAAACTGGGCGGAAATTAAGTAGTGAAGTTTCTTAAAACTAAATTCACTCTACCTACTCTGCTACATGCGGGATACAGCGTGAAACTCATATATGGTATACCTAGGTAGGTCCAGAAGTGGCGCAAGGGCGCAAACTACCACTATAAACTCGACGGATTGTGGGTTTGATTTCCACTCGATAAAATAAAATATTTATCATTTTCATTGCTTCGCTTTGATGACACGTAATGCTTCCAGAATTTTGCGACCACACAACCCTACTAAGGGGGAGATCTATATCTCCCCCGTAGTAGGGTTGTGTGGTCTTCTCATAGATATCATCTCATATGGTTGAGGCTGTCCTCAAACAAAAAAAAGAAAAAGAAAAAAAGTAAGTACTTACATACGAGTACTTACTCAACTATAGTAAAGTTTAACTATAAAACAATAATAAATTATATAGTAAGGCAGCAATTATTCATGTTTCAATTAATCACATCAGTTGTATAATAGTTGTGAACTAGCGCTAAAACGTTACTATCCACAGTGACAACTTACGTTAATACGGTACAGTTTTATTCCTTTTTTAATTAAGGCCAGTCGTGGCGCAGGGGCTCGAAGTGTGATTGTAAGACCGACTGGTTGTGGTTTCGATCTCCACTCGAAGAGATGAAATATTTATTTAAATTTATATTTCCATTTCTTCGCTCTGGTGTCGAGGCAAAGCGCGGCGTTGAGTTCTGCGACTGAACACGCAATGCATTCAGAATTCGGCGGAAAGTGGGGAATGGAGTGTCTTAACACTAGGTTCCCTCTGCCTACCCTGCTGTGTGCGGGATACAGCGTGAAGCTGATTAAATTAACATAATTTCTAGAAAAGCAAGAGATTCAGACGACCGTAAACCTGTTTCTGGAGTCTCTAACATAGAATACTTTGTTATTTGTCTCGGACGTCAATAAACCGCGACAAGTATTTACAATCTTGATTACATAACAATGTACATCCAATCTGTCCAAATTGACTGTCAATCAGTATTTCGGTTCCGGTTCGGTTCGATTTTGCGATAATATTCGAAAGGACGGCGACGAAAAGGTTGAACTCCCATGGGGATTTTAAGGTATTTTTAATATTTTTAAAGTGTTATTTCACACTTAGGAAAGAAACATATCCGAACAGGTCGATTTCCAGGAGTCACGGGTTCGAGTCCTGCTACGTTCAAATTTTTATACGTTTTTTAAATAAGACTTTATAGAAATTAATACGTTTTAATCTCTTGGATATTTTTTATTTTGTTTATATAACGTGATGATTTTTGGAAAATTATTATAATAACCCAATAATTGGGTTGGGTTACTAAATAATTATAATTTATAAGTATCTGTACTTCTAAACTAATTTAGTATAAACTACCCCTGAGTTACTATATAATAAATCTACTCTCGCTTTATCTCTAGAAGGTGGCGTGCAGAAATTATATGAAATGATCGAAACTTTCAGTCGCATAGAAACAATTTTGCAAATTGGACGTAATTTCCAGAGCTGCCTAAAAAGGAACCTACTAATGACCGGACGGTATTCGGCCACATTACTCCAAGCTCCCAAAAAGTTCTCCATTTAATGGCCTTCATAAATTATTGTTTTAGACTCAAATTAAACATACAACTATTTTATTACAATTTCGAATATTTTGCATTATAAATAACTAAAGCAAAAGTGTTATAACGTTTTGTAAATTGTTTACATACATAACTATGGAACTGTGCACTGGGATTTGACTTCCAAACTCGATATTATAACTTCACGCTATATCCCGCACAGGGCAGAGGGATCCTAGTGTTAAGACACTTCGTTCTCCACTTTCTGCCGGATGCTGGAGTTGCGTGTTGAATGGCAGAACTGAACACCAGAGCGAAGACATGGAAATATACATTTAAGTAAATATTGCATCTCCTCGAGTGGGAATCGAACCCACTACCAGTCGGTTTTATAGTCACACTTTGTGCCCCTGCGCCACGACTGGCCTCAATGGTTATAATAAAGATTTTCCATAATGACCTTTGAAATTGTTCATAAGGAAATGAATGTGTGAAATAGCTCAATACAACGCGGCAAAGTAATAACTACTTACTGTTAACGCGATAGTTCCGTTTCCACTACAAAGAATGAAAATATTTTCAGGGCAAAGGCAGGGTGCGACTTCAATTTCTGTCACTGAACTCAAAATATCTTCAACTCAGGGAAATAGTCTCTTGAAAGGTTCCAATCGTAAACTTGAAAAATCTAAAGAACCTGTGTTTCCTACTAAAAATATTTATAGAGTTGTTGTAGCGTTTGGCGCTCCGATCTCTCTGACTACCCCGCTAAGGATAAAGCGTGAAGCTAAGTTAAGTACATAGTTGTAAATCATATTTTATATTTACTAATTAAACCGCACATTCCTTCTGAAAGCAGCTAAATGAACTCTATCGAAGTACGCCTAACACGTTCAGAACTTTGAAACGTTCAAATAGATTTTACAAAGCTCTGAGTTCTATGAGGACTTAGTTACACCTGAACTTTGGTTGTGTATCTTTTGAGAGGTCTTAAATCCTATATCCTACAATATATTCAGTATACGAATCTCTTTATATAATTTGATTTATATTGACTTGAATATTAGTTGTCTTGTTTAAAGGAATAGACGAAATTTAAATAAATAAAATATCATGGAATTAAATTGAATGTTAAATTTGTTCGTCGTTCATGTATCCAATGTTAATACCGTATAACTGGGTTCATCGCTATATTCCACACAGCAGGGTAGGTAGAGAGAACCTAAAGTTAAGGCACTCCGTTCCTATTAAGATACTTCAGTTACCCACTTTTGGCCTTTATACAATAACAAAACGATCGTGGTAGAATACAATTATGGAAATATCAAGAAATAAATTAAAAATAATAATATATTGTATAACCAAATAGATTCTTGGATGGATTTATAATATTTTTTGTATAATCTTTATAATAACAATAATGTAAGAACAACTTGAGGCCAATCGTGGCGTAGCGGCACAAAGTGTGACTGTAAACTCGACTGGTTGTGGGTTCGATACCCAGTCGAGGAGATGAAATATTTATTTAAATTTATATTTCCATTTCTTCGCCCTGGTGTCGAGGCAAAGCGCGGCATTGAGTTGTGCATCACTCAACACGCAATGCCTCCAGAATTCGGCAGAAAGTGGGGAACAGAGTGTCTTAACACTAGGTTCCCTCTACCTACCCTACTGTGTGCGGGATACAGCGTGAAGCTAATTTTTTAAATTTAATTTCAGTTTTAGTTATAGTATATTTACCGTTTGTAGTTGTAGTTGTAGTTGTTTCACGCTTAAACAAATTTAAGTTTCATTTACATAATAGACTTCCAAGTAGAGTCGTCGTTTTAATTAGTTTCTTTAATTACTTACTCGTTGCCTGAAAACAGCACATGCAAAGAGGTTGTCGTCGTTAGTTCAGTCCTAAAGTTTAAACCAATAAAGCTTTCCAGTTCAAAGTATGTAGAATTGGAACCGCAAATAATTTGTTTAGTAAAGGTTTTTTTAAATTATTTGTTAAACTAAATATACTACTTTTGAATTTGTGGACAGTTTACATGTAAAATGCTATATTTTAGTTACGTTTTGAGGCTCTGAAAAAAAGAACAGTTATAAATAATAATGTATGATTTAATGAGTTGAGGCGGGTCATGGCGCGGGGGTACAAAGTGTGACTATAAAAGTAACTATGAAAGCGGTTATGGGTTCGATCCCCACTCGATGAAATGAAATATTTATTTAAATTTATATTTCTGTTTCTTCGATCGGGTGTCGAGACAAAGAACATCGTTGAGTTCCGCCACTGAAAACGCAACGTCTTCAGAATTCGGCAGAAAGTGGGAAACCAAGAGTAATATATCAGCTTTCCGCGTTTACTAATATATACATATGTTTTTTTTTTAACTCCATCCTGTATCTCGCACACAGCAGAGAAGGCAGGAGGAACCTAGTATTAAGATACTCCGTTCCCCATTTCCGCCGGTTTCTGGAATCATTACGTGTAAAATGGTGGAAGTCATGAGGCGATTTGCCTCGATACCAGAATGAAGAGATGATAATATTAAATACTTCGACTCCTCAAGTGGGGATCGAATCCAAAATCAGTCGCGTTTATAGTCACACACTTGTGCCACACATATTTCTATTTATTTATTGTAGAGAAATGAAGTTTAACATTTATAACTCTCTTATTAATGTACAAAATGGATTAATAACTAAGAAAACTTCTGGATAATTAGTACACTATGAGTAAGACTGACAACTCATATGTTTAAGCATCGACCAACTGACACGCCGAAAAATTGACAATATATTTGAACTCCAACAGTATGTACCGTATAAAATATTTAAAAACAAAATGGAGAATGAAATAGTATATTTTTAATTTGGACCTGTTTATATTAAATAGAAGAGTTTGGTAAGAAAATGCTGGGAATTTGCGATTGTATGATAAAATAAATTCTAGAGACGAGAAGGATTTTATCGTCGAATTCTGCAAATGGTGGGAATAGCTTAGGACATTTTCAGTACAAGTGACGCGTCATATTCTGCAGTTTTTTTATATAAGTATAAATAAAAGAGATACTTAAAGATAAATTGCGAGATCGTATAGTTAAACAGTCTCCATTACAAATACTTATTTAGAAAATATATAAAAATTTGAACGTAGCGGGACTCGAACCCGCGCCTCCTGGAATCCGACCAGGCGCTATGACCACTAAGCCATACGTTCTCATCATCGTGAAGCTGATTTAATTTTTTTTATTTATTAAGCAAAGAAAAAAAATATTTCTCACGTAAAACATGATTTTTTACAGCCATAACTCTTAGTAGAGTATAGCTAAAGACTACTAGAGTTATACTGTATAAATATTATTAGTTCACTTTACTGTAGTTTCAGCACCCATGTAGGTATAAAATACGTATCTGTATTTACACGAAAGAAAGCCAAAAGACGCGCGTAGAATTTTTCACTGGAATGTAATTTTCTTGAAGGAAAAATTTAGGAGCGATATCGGGCGACGACAGTGACGTAAAGAAAAATTCGATAGACGATCGGTTTTCATTATGTTTAAGTTACGCTCAAACATTCACCAATTTACAGTTTTCTTCAGAATAAAAATTATTTCATATTTTATGGTATCATATTATACTTCCTGTATATACGAAAATTGCGGTAATTATAAAAATGGTAGGATTCTAACACATTCTATATGTTAGGAAATTAAAACAACCTAATGAGTCAATTAAAATTACAAAAAAAAAGACAAACCAACTTCTATATCTACTTCATGTTCTATGTGGAATTTCTTAGTTAGCATAAGAATCCAGTTTTCTACAGAATTAAATAAATGCGGGCAACTTCTAACGACGCTCATACTGAAACCCGAGTTTTATTTCGCAGATTGTTAACTGTACTTACCATTAAAGAAACACGTTACATACAAATATATTACTAATAGTACTATATTAAGAAAGCATAAATTAGTATGAGCATAATACAAGGACATCACTATGCATGTATATTATGAGAAAAAAAAAACATTTATTGATTTCTTGATTGATTTATGTTTAAAAGTATAATTCTCACTTTCACACTGTAAGCCGCACAAATCAGAATAGGCAAACTGCGGTTGTTAAGACACTTCGTTCACCATTCTCCCCTGATTTTTTTAAGGCATAGCGTGTTAAGTGGCGGAACTCAACGCCGGGCCCTTGCCGTGATGCCGGACCGAAGAAATGAAAATATTAATAAATAATATTTCATTCCTTCGAGTGGGGATCGAATCCCTAACCGTAAATCATAGTAGATATATAAATCTGTAAAAGCTTTTTCGAGCACGTCCAAGCCACGTTTCTTTTAAGCAATAAAGACAGGCAACGTACGAGACGTCGACTCCAATTTCTTTTTTAGACGAATTTAAAGTGTATGCAACATAACATTGCAGCTTCCGTACCTTTTAAAGAACATTCTGAGGATTTATTCCAAAATGTAGGTGCTGCTAAAACTATACGTATTTATTTATTATGTATATTTTTTATATATATTTGGGGCCAGTCGTGGTTCAGGGCGCAAAGTGTGACTGTAAAACTGGTTTTGAGTTCGATCCCCACTCGAGGAGACGAAATATTTACTTAAATTTATATTTCCATTTCTTTGCTCTGGTGTCGAGGCAAACCGCGGAGTTGAGTTCCACCACTCAACACGCAATGCCTGCTGAATTCAGCAGAAAGTCGGGAACGGAGTGTCTTAACACTAGTTTCCCTCTGCCTACCCTGCTGTGTGCGGGACACAGTGTGGAGCTGATTTTTTTTAAAAATATTATAGTTTGAAAGATTAATACTAGTACAAGTTGTTTGTAAAAACAAATAATGAATACAAAAAGGTTTGTGTTAATTATAATAATGAAAAATAAAAACAAGATATTTTTTAAGCAATTATTTAGTTATTTTCATACGATTACTATGAAATCCTCAATCAGTCCATAAAAAACTGAAGTTATTGTAAATATTATAGAACATGTGTCTGAATTTGAATTTATAGTCGTATATTTCTTACATATTTTTATTTTCATTTTATGTTCAAATTTACAAAACACTAGAAATTGCTATATTTCATGTTAACAAAGAATTTCCACAGAACACATTTCCTTAATAAAATAAATGTCGGCAATTTGCGAGAGCGTTTATTACCAAAAGAAAAGTTCTGACGATGTTTGAAATCGCTATAATTTAGAGGAATATGAACGCATAAAATGTATAAACGCTTATTAGAACTTATTTAAATATTTAACTTAATTCACATAGATTAAAATATTTACCAAGTTTTTGCTCATTATATACTTATCTCTATATCTTATAAAATAAGAACGATTTTTTTCTCTGTCTGGCCTTTCTACGTTATCTTCTTCTAAACCACCCAACGGATTTTGATGCGGTTTTCACCATTATGTAGAGTATTTCTCAGGGAAGGATTATATATGGTTTATTATATGTATATTTTATTGTAATTTGACATAAATATGATAAATGTGTATAAAATCCTACCCGTTCAGACACTTTCACGCATGCGCTGCTTTAATGGTAAGTCCTACATGAAAACAATGTACTAGAGTATTATTCCTCTTAATAAGATCTACAAAAAAGTCAGCGACAGCATATTCGTATCTTCTAAGGATAACATACAGTGAGCATATTTCTGTCTAAAAATAGTAATTTGAATATATTTTTTATTTTGAGGGATGTTTGTCCATAATGGTATCAATCCTTATCCTTTTAAA